>JAEPRC010000054.1:0-28523 GCA_016758945.1 Mucor plumbeus
CAGTTTGGTTTACTCTGGATATGATACTTTGAACTGTAGGACGCTTTATATCAATCATAGTAGAAATGTCATATTGATTAAATCCAAGCTGTTTTAAATAGAATATAGCTCCAAGTTTCATTTTTTTAGGTCTTGCGTCTTGCTTGGATCCTGTTGAATCTTGCAATTTTTTGATGTTAATTTCGAATGTTTTGGACATTGTTTTATTAATAAAAAAAAGTGTTTGAAAGATAAGTATGACAAAAAAAAATAGAAAAAATTGGGAATGGATGAAACATTAGTAATCCCGACTGTATTAAAACAGATATATAAAGGAGACAAATAAATCTAGCAAAAATTCCAATTAAGCTCATATGTTATTTATAAAGCTATTTCCATTAAAAGCGTACAAAAATGCAACTTCAGTGGGCTGTAACTCAAGATAGAAACCATTTAAGCATATACTTTATCGACCAAAAATGATTCTTTCGTTTAGTTCTATTATATTTTACCATAAAATCAATCTCGAAAAATCTCGAATTTTCCCTTGTATACCCTCGTCCCAAATTTGGCTATTTCGAAGAAAGCTAATAACTTTATGAAAAATAGCGCTAAAATGACAAGTAACGCCTCAAATAATAGGTATTTTTTTGCTTTATTAGTATAAAAAACTAACTTTAAACTTTTGTTATAAAAGTATTTTTAGAATCACCAAAAACCTATATTTATGTTTTTGCCTTTTATGCAAAAATTTTGGTGACAAACATTTTTAATCAGCTTACCATTATATTCAAAACCAAATTTTATGTTGAGGTTACTTAATACGCCAAGCCAAGTTAGTAGAAGCTTTTGATGTCAACTTTACATTTTAAAAATTTAGGATTGGTTTTAATCAATTTTTTCATCATCAGAAAGTTTTTATTTTGAACTGCCGTCACACCTGAGATCTGAGATGTATGAAAATTAAGAAAATTAATTGAAATTGCTATTTTTTGCAGTGTAATGGTATGTAAGCGATGTTTAAATCTAGAAATATAATAGTTACGAACGCAAAAACTCAGTATAAATTGAAAAAAGGTAGCAAAATAGTTTTCAAATCAAATATTTTAATTGAATTTGCAAAAGTTTTGCAACATTTATGAGAAATAATAAAGAATTAAGGAATTACATTTATTAAATCCAAGGAGTAAAAATTCTTTAAGCATCTCTTTATTTGTATCTTGCATCATTTTAATCATGTAATATGTTTTATGACGGCGGTGAATTTTATTAAATTCACACAGTAATGTTTTTTATCGTGGTGGTGTGGTATAATTACAAATCCCTTATGCATTGTTTTTTCTTTCAAATAAAATTTTCTTTCTTAAATCTATTTAATAGCGTCTTTGGTATATAAAAAGTGCTTAATATGAATTTGGTTATAGAAAAGTGAATGCATTCGTAACGCTGAAGGTCGAAAACTACGAAAAGCAATATGAAAAATAAAATTATCACTTTTTTAGTTTATTGAAAATAGTTTAAAAGTAAAGGGACAAAAACGTCCCTTGATAATATTTGGTATTTATAATAATTATTAAATGTTATTGCTGTAGCAAATTGTTAATAATAGGGCAATTAATTTACACTTAGATTATTAAGTATGTGTGTAGATTGATAAATATTGAATGTTTTGTATAATATTAATTGTCAAATTTGATATGATTCAATCTTGTAATGATTTAATCCGTTACATTCTTATCTCTTTATCAAATTTTACATAATTAACCTTCAATTCATATAATAAATATCGATAATCCATGCAGACCAAATGAACATTAATGAATTTATCTGTTTCTTCCTTCCCCTTATATATTTATAACCTCACTCCAAATAAATATATTTTATTACTCAATTATCATTGATACCTATAACCAATTGACAATTGTTATGTAATCCAATATAATCCAATCATAGGTATTAATCGTATAGTAGTAATAGCAATTACAATTAGTAACACCAACCTCTCCCTCCAATCATAGAATTAGAGTCAATTTTATAAGTTACATATTATACAGTATATCCCAATTGACAATAAATCCTTGATTTTTATTACAAATCTTAGAACACAAAACTAATTTCGTATACACCATAAACCGTAAGAACAAAAGGTAGAAGTACGAAAATTTTTCTGTTAAATCTATTTGTAATCTACCATATTTGGAATTATTTTGTTGTATTGTTATAAAAGTAAAGATGCTTGCTAAATTTTCTCATATGTAAATGTCATCCTTCTGCTTTACTTGACAAAATTATACTATACGATAATGAACACCCGGATCAAATTAGTACAACAGCAATAGTACCATATTAATAACACAATAATTAAGATTACTACGAATGTTTTGCGATACGAAGATATGCATGCGCTCTTATGGTATATCTTTTTATCATCTTTAATCAGCACAAAGATAGGTCAATAGATGTGATATGATTTTGAAATCATTGTGTGTGTGAAACGTCAGGGGGATTTGAATAAATAAATCTACCATAGTGCCTTTGGAAATATATAAGCTTGTGAATGGTAATTTTAATTGATGCAAAGCAAATTAATCTTAATTGCAATAGATTTTTTTTATATATAGTGCGATGATAGCAAATTATATTCTCGTAATAAGCTACATGAAATACAAAAAGACAAATATCCATAAATTGTAAAAATACGCCGTGTGTTCGGACATATCTTTAAGAGTAACTCTAATTTTTTACCACACAAATTTGAGCATTAGTTATCATTTTCCCACCTATTTAATAGATTAGCTTGTTTTCAGCTTGATCTTTCTACATCTTTTTATTCAGCAATTACAAATAAAAAAAAAATGGCTTCTCAACAAATAACTCAAGTGATTAATGACACAATCAATCATTATGATAAAGAACTTCGAGACATTAGTTTAAAGGTATGACAGATGCAAAAAGAATATATAAACAAATATGCAAAGCGTTCTAAATAAACCAGTAGATCCATGATAATCCAGAACAGGGCAACAAGGAATACAAAGCATTTCATCTCTTGACAGATTATCTCGAAGATAAAGGGTTCAAGATCACTCGCGGTGTTGTTGGTTTAGATACTGCCTTCATTGCAGAATATACAAATGGGAAACAAGGCCGTCGTGTAGGATTTTGTAGTGAATACGATGCATTACCTGGGTAATTTGTTTACAAAAAACAACAAAGTAAATATGCAGTTTAATTAACAAAAAAAAAAAAAAAAAAAAAAAAAACTCGTGTTAGTGTTGGCCATGCTTGCGGTCATAATTTAATTGCTATTTCAGGTGTTGCTTGTGCCTTAGCTATTAAGAAACTTTTGCAAGATGGTTTGATTTCGGGCTCAGTTTTCTTATTTGGTACACCTGCAGAGGAATCAACCAGTGGTAAATGCGACTTTGTCAATTCTGGAACTGTGGAACGTCTAGTTGATTTCTCAATGATGTTACATCCTGGCCCTGATAATGGGCTTTATGTACAATGCTTAGCATTAAACTCTTTTTCTGTTGAATTCTTTGGAAGGCAAGCACATGCTGGTGCCACACCCTGGGAAGGTGTTAACGCCGTTGATGCCTTAATGCAAGGTTTTGACAATGTAGCTATGCTGAGGCAACAAACCCTCACAAGTAATAGGTAATAAGGGAGAAGCATTTTAAGGAGTTAAAGTCTAATATATATTTGGCTTGTAGGGTTCATGGTATCATCACTGAGGGCGGTAAATCTGTAAGCTAATCAGACACCTGTGTAACCTGTAATATACTAAAAATGTTATTTAGCCTAATGTGATTCCTGGTTATGCCTCTGCTTACTTTTATACCCGTTCTGTCACTCGCAATCAATTAACAGAGCTTAAAGGTAAAGTTGAAAACTGTTTCAAAGCTGCTGCACTTGCTACTGGTTGTACAATGAAAATTACTTGGGCACCTTGGGGTCAAATTGATGGTAATATTCGAATATATAAAAAGGAGACGTTATTATTGACACGAACTATATTTGATTTGATCTGATTTGGTTTCTAGATGTATTTACAAATGAAGTATTAGCTGAAAACTATAAAGATCATATGAAAGCTGAGGGCGTTGTATTCCATAGCCGTCAAGAAGAAGAATCAGTTGTCACTGGCAGTACTGACATGGGTAACATCACATATGTTGTACCTGGTATTCATGCTGGGTATGTCTATACAAAATGTGTTTAAAAACGTGTTTTATGGTTTTTGTATAAATATATATATAACTGATGATTTCTTTTTTTTTCTTGCTTTATTAATAGATTTGATATCGGCACTGACGCTGCAAACCATACAACTGAATTTGCAGCAGCTGCTGCTACAGAAGAAGCACATAAAAAGACTATTCGAGCAGCACGTTGCCTTGCTATGACAGCTGCTGATGTTTTTGAGGATGAAGATATTTATAACAAAGCGGTTGCTTACTTTAAAAAGGGCAAATCACAGTAATACAAACAGCATGTGTGTTACCTTTTAACTAGTATTGAACTAAATAAATGTTGTTACAACTAAATTATATTGAAAATGTATAAAATCTCTCTTTTTATATTTCCTCCTATATACAAAGTTTTTCTTTTTCCGTTTCACTCACTCACTCTCTCTCTCTCTCTCTCTCTTCTTTTTCTTTCTTTCTTTTTCTTTTTTTTTTTTTTTTTTTTGTATTTTGTTTATATATAAATGGCTACTACAATTAAATCAGATATCTCAACTCAAGGTATAGACAATCTCTTAATTAACGTGATAGATTATTCATACTATGAAATAGATTGGGTTAAAAAGTTTCAATTCGAAAATAAAGTAGATTGTAAAATTTGAAAAAAAAGCATAATTTTTATATATAGTTTACTTATGATCAATCGTTTATATAGTGAGTTTACAAGCAGCAGTAGATAATGAATCAACTAAAATTGAAATAGATGATATTCCTATGGATTTTTCAACCAAGTAAAAACATTTAATACAATGTAGCACATAGTTAAATTCATATTAATGTATATTATATTTTTAGTACGACCACAACAACTAATAGCAATGATTCATATTTGCAATCGATTCTATCATCTCCTTCACAATCTGCACCTCATAATTCTTCAACTGCTTGTACAGGTAGTCAAACATGTGCTTGCTACAAATGTCAACGGCAAAGACGGCGGGCCGGTGTCAGCAGAACTACAACTCCAACTGTAATAAAATCAAATAAAACTTCTCCTGATGTTTATACACCTTTAAAAAAAATTGAAAATGCTAATAATACCAATAAAAACAATAACATTTCAAACCGATCAACCGAAGCCAAATCTTCTTCTTCTTCTTCTTCTTCCTCCTCTTCTCCCATTGCTATCACTTCTCCACCTACTACAATGGTATCTATTACAACTACGCCTCAAACAATACCTGTATTAACACAATCGCCAGTATCAGTACAATCTCCTGTATCAGTTAAATCACCTGTATCTCCATCTCCAGTATCACCTCAAAAACAAACACAAAAACCAAAAAGATCAAGTACATTAAGAAAAACTCCTACATTGAAATCGTATGAAAAGCATATGCCTAAACCCGCTTACGCACAACAAGATAGTATTTATCGCATTGAACAAGAAGAATTAGAAGAACAACAGAAAAAGGAGGAAGCAACAAGGAAAAAAACAACAACTACAACAAATGAAATTTTAGAAAAAGCAGCACAAGACAATTATCAAATTTCTTGGAAAGATGAAGGAACTGGTGATGATCTTTTAACTTCTCTTGTTACATTTCAAACAATTTTTGAAGAAAAGGCAGGCAATGAAAATGAAGGTTTATCAGATTTATTAGAACAACGAACAAAGGAATTAAAATCACAAAAATTACTGCAAAATCAACATGTACTCAAAGAAGAAGATGAAGATTTACCTGTACGTTTATCTGAATGTTTGACTCTAAGTTATCGTAATGGACCTCGTCATAATCCATTGACACTTTACCATACTATGAAAATGCATGGAGAAAAAGAAAGAATGAATGCCTATAATGTTGCATTTAAACATTGTATTAATGCTAATAGTGGCATGAGAGCATGGATAAAGAAATCCCGAGTAGCACCTACAAGAGAAAATTCAAAATTAGTTCAATCTGTTAATGCCGGTAGAAGACCAACAGTGAAAAGGTCATTACTACACCCTCTTGCATCAAGAAAGAATAAAATAGCTGGTGATGAACAATTGATCTACTCTGCTTCCTCAGAAAACCTATCAATTCGTAGTGTAACAAGTAAAAGATCAATCGAAATGATCAATTCACCAATGCCAATAATTCAACAGCAACAGCCTCAAGATGATCAAATTACTGATATTATATCCACTGCTCATACTCTTTTACCAAATACACAGTTTTCTACTAATACCACAACACAGCAAAACAAGATTCCATATGAACATATTGATACTCCTAGCCGTCCCCGTCAACAAAATACTCCAGTTGCAACTATTCCAACCTCGTTATCGCCTGAAGTAAGTTTTTTTTTTTTTTTTTTTTTTTTTTTTTTTTTTTTTTTTGTTTCTTTCCATTGTAAATCGTAAAATCTAATGAATACATATAGTTCAAAGACAATAGTAGTATTTCTTCATCAGAATCAGCAAATGGAGTATCTCGAACATCATCAAAATTAAAGAAAAGCAGACCTGGTCGATTATTCTCTTCATTAGGAAGAAAAACTTCCATAAGATCCTACAGCAGCCATAGTAACAAAGCTTCATCAATTCAATCTCTAGAAAAGGTATACGGTATACATATAACCAGTAGATTCATGCAATTATAACTTACATTTATACACATTAGATTGATAGTGGCAATGAATCTACTTTATCCCAAGAAAAAGCGGTGCTGGATGATTTATGTCGTATTTTACCTCACATTGAAAGATCTCATTTATTGCCATACGTACAAGAAGCAAATTGCGATTATATGACAGCTTTGCAATTATGTAAATCAGCAGTAATTTCTGGAAAACTCTCTTAAACCCCTATTATTTTTTGTAACACCTAATCTCAATATAAGCTATCATATATTTTCGTATTTATAGATACCTCTTTTCACAATAATAATATTTAATAATTTCGATTTCTTTTCTATTTTTTTTTTTTTTTTCCTTTTTTTTTGTCTAATTGATTTATGATAACTTTTTTATTTTTTTTTTAAAAAAATGATGGTGTGTTTGTTGGTGGTAATTGTAAGTGATTGTATAATGTGTATGTATATATATATTAATCTATATCGACTTTTCTCTTTCTTTCTCTTTCTTTCTCTTTCTCTTTTTCTCTTTCTCTTTCCCTCTTTTTCTCCTCTCTATCGTCTAATCAAATTAAGGAACTCCTCTCTAGTTCTTGGGCTACTTCTAAATACACCCAACATACAACTTGTAATAGTTGAACTACCAGGTTTCTATAAATGATATATATTAGTCTTGTAATCTATACTTTTTAAGGTTATTTTGTGTTACCTGTACACCTCTAATGTGTGGAATTATAAACAAGGGTGGGAAATTGAGATCAGTTACAAAAAAATTTCTCACAAACTTTTATCAAATATTACCTTGAACACATACACAAATGTGAGCATTCCATTACTACGGCAACACCTTGAGGTTGAAGAATTTCCATCAAAGCAGTAGCAATTTGCTTGGTCATACGTTCCTGAACTTGTAATCTTCTAGCAAACATTTCTGCAATACGAGCAAGTTTACTAAGACCAACTACTCGACGATTGGGAATGTAAGCAATACTAATCTTTCCCATAAAAGGAACCATATGATGTTCACATAATGAAAAGACATCAACATCTTTAACAAGGACCATTTCATCATGATCTATTATATGATCAAATTGAATGTCAATAATCTATATCAATCTCCGAGAACACACAGACACACCCCCTCCCTTGAGACATTACCTTCTTCAAATACAGCATCATTGATAACCTCTACTCAACGTCGTATTTTAGATTATTATATAAATATGTAAATCAACTGAATTTTACCATGAATGTTTCTTTCATATCCTTGAGTGAAAAACATCAAAGCTTTTGCATAACGATCGGGAGTCTTTACAAGACCCTCTCTTTCAGGATCTTCACCAATACAAGTCAAAATAGTCTTCACTGCTTCTGCCAACTTCTTTTCTCTTTCTTCTCTTTGTGCAGGAGTCTCATCACGACGTTGTCTTGCACCCAAACCTTTTTTTTTTTCACATAAATTAATATTCACTTGTATTTCCTTTTATATCTTGACCATGATCAACTTACTAGGCCAGCTCATGCCATCATTTTCTACAGGAGTAGCTACACGAGCTACGTTTAATTCTTCTTCAAATTGTGACATTTTCAATAATTTTATTATTTGATTGATGAGAAAAAGAAAAAAAAAAGGGAATTATATTCCTTGTTGTTGTCTCAAAACAATTCTGATGTATGGCTCACAATACCCGAGATCCGTGACTAGACATCTATAATTCACAATGTACGATTGGTGGATCAGATATAATTTCGCACGATTTAATAGATTTACAATTGGTAGTAGAAAATCAAGATGGAAAAAATCACTCCAAACAGAGATTTGTTCTGTCCAACATACCACAAAGTATTTGTAATTTGCATTATACATTGCTTTTTCAAATGTATGCTTTCTTTTCCAATATATAATTGTTGATTAAATATTATGATGCAGTAGTATCATTCAATTGATCAGCGTACATAATAACATGACATTATGTCAATTTCTTGTTTAAATTTTGTCTAATGGTATCCATTTAATTATATGTAATATTGAAAAAAATAACAATACGAATTAAAAAAAAAAAAAAAAAAAAAAAAAAAAAAAAAAAAAGGACAGTATATCTGAGATACTACTAAATATAATATTAGCAATTTTCAAAATACTTGAGAAACCGTGCGGAAAAATTACTTCTTAGAAACTCGATTTTGATTTCTCTGTCGATTCTTTGCACTTTTTAGTTGTTATCTTTGCAAACGAAGATCCCGATAGATTAGCCAATGGCTCATGAACAAAATACATTTTTTATCTGCTAAGTTTAGATATTCAATTCATTATTACTCAAATAGGAATGTAGTTTGAATAGATTATTAGCATTTACAACCATACTGCATATTGGTGGTTTATAATAATAAGAATTTGTACGCAATATTGATGATGTCAAACGGGTAAATTCATCTGAAGCATTAAATTAATAGGCTTTTATTCCTCCTAGGTTTAATTATTTAAATTCACATAGGGTATTGCCAAATAATTCCGTTGTTGCGCCATGTAATTTCGATGTTTAAAATTTCAAATGAGTTCGTAATATGCTGTGAAGATTGAATATATTCAATCTCAAGGCGCTTTGACAAATTGTACCTGTTTTAAGTGCTTAATCCTATAAATCAAATTCAAAATACAAAACAGAAATAAATACTAGCAAGTTTCAGCTTGAAATTTTTACCTGTAAGCTAGGCTTGGTAGCGAAAGTAATGCTAGGTCTACTTTCTGAGAAACTAGAATAAGGAAAAGTGCCTGCGGCAGTATTGTAAGTAATACATTAGCCTTTGACATTTAATTTGCTCTTTTTTAGGAACATCTAATAATTAAAATGCTTTTTTATATTGCAAAATCCAAACAATTATTATGTTTCATAATTTATAATTGCTTTTACATCTAACTAATCAATAAAAAAAAATAATACTTTTGTTTTATAAAATTTCATCTAGTTTTATAAATGTTACACTGTATAATTGATAAAGTTTATTAACTGCTTCTGATATACTCAGAAAAAGCTATAATCCATACGTTAAAATAAATATTGTATTTTTTTTTTTTTTTTTTTTTTTTGTAAATACAGTACCTGCTCGAGCAAAACTTGAATTTCAAAAAATTGGATTTTCATGATTTTTTATTTTCAATGTTAGAGCATGCTCCCCTTTTCTATAACCAACTCCATACTAAACACCTTTCAGGATATACCTTAGACACTGCTATACAGATTTGAAAAAAGGGCGAGTTTGATTTCTATGATTTAACCAGCAAACCAACAGAATGCTGAAGTTGTAGCACTGGATACCGCTACATACGTATTATATACTCTTAGAATTTCAATCCATTTTTATCAGCATTCATAAAATACAAATATTTTTTCTATTGCTTCACTTTTTTAAGCCGAGGTTGAAGTACATAGCACTTTTGTTCATCAAAATAAAAACATGTAAAAATAAAAGCGGCAGAAATACAATTATAATCAACTAAGATTTTATTATAAAAGAATTTTGAAGATTTAAATAATTGAAAAAGTATGAGGGAATTTATAGTGATTTAGAGAACCTGTATATTATCAGACTTAAATGGGGTAATCTTCTAGTTTTGAGTACATTGTTATTGATGCAATATTTTTAAGGGCAAATTATGCAGAGCATTGACCATAAAGGGTTGTATGTCAAGCGCAAATGTGATATTTTGGACCTATTGGAAAAGGCTATATATAGTCATATTTATTTAGATAATCTTAATTTTAAGGAGTAATTTTTTAATATGTTTGAATCTTATTTATTATATACTGCTAGTACAACTAGTATGGCACAAGGAAGTAGTTGACTAAAGTTGATATCTTTGTTATTGTTATTTATTGAATTGGATAAAGTACTTCTTGGTATATATGTCGTTTGTGTAGCTGATTAAATTGTAATCAAGAGCGCTATAATTCACACGACATGTATTATGGTTAAAAAGTATTTTGTATTTTTAGTATGCGTTTGTTATTGTGTTCATTTTGAGTATCTATTTATTATTGCTGCACTTTAATATTTCAAGTGGCATGAACTTTATGAGAGGCACTTGCAATTTGAGTTGCTTTATGATTATCAAGCTTTTAGTATGTAATTCTACAGCTACAGTAAGATGCTCAATTTTTACCATCGCTGCATTCATAACATCTAGCAATTGTTCTGTCGATTGTCAGTTATTCCGTAATTTTGAATACATTGTTAGGTTGTTGGGCTCTTGATTTATCTTTTTTAAAGACGGCTCTCAAATTGTTTCTGGCGATCTCAGTTGTCAACCATGCGTTCAGAATAGCCCTTTCTTTATTTATTCGATTATCATGTATTTTTGGTTTTTCTTATTTATGGTACAGTACAGCACATTACAAATACCCTTGTTATCTTTAATACATTAAAATACCCTTGATAATCTATGGTTTATATTGATAGCCTCTTATTCGAATTACATGATATTGTTTCAAATGAGATAACTTTCAATTTATTATGTGGGAAAATACTACTTAGTTCATCACAATCTAGTTACAATCTTTTGTCGACCACTCTCAGGAAATAAGTATATTATTAGTAGGTTAAAGACTTTTTTCGCACACTTATTTTTCAATACTATTTCATAATTAAAAGGTAGCATTCAATGATATTGCTGTAAGGATTTTGTGCTTTCTTCATAGTAAGATTTAACACCTTACTTTTGTTAGCGACACGGTCTGCTTGTGGCAAGCCAAAAAGAAAATTCCAGTAACCTCAGATATGCCATATATACTCTCAAAACTATTGATCCACAATGTATAAGCCGTACTTTGTCTACCAAATATGCCAATCAGTAGCTTAAAAGTAGAATGTCGAATGTCAAGGGCCCTTAGTTCTAAAATTACGGAACCTTATATCGGAAAAATTCCTAGTTCCTCCTCTAGCGATCGGTATGGTTTTTTATGTATGCTTAACTTCTTGAAATTTTGCATCATGATTTACATAATTTTTGCTTAAATTTGTATAGACGTTCAGGGAAATCTTCAAATTAAACTGCCTTATTAATGTAGTTTATATTACATATGGACAATACTGCTCCCAGACTTATTTATTTTAAATTATAAACTCAAAATGACTAACTAGTTCACTTACCATAAATAATCCGTCATTTTACCCAAG
Source organism: Mucor plumbeus (assembly GCA_016758945.1). Classification (NCBI taxonomy): domain Eukaryota; kingdom Fungi; phylum Mucoromycota; class Mucoromycetes; order Mucorales; family Mucoraceae; genus Mucor; species Mucor plumbeus. The sequence goes on from JAEPRC010000054.1 coordinate 11,963, forward strand.
AAAGTTGAAACGCCTGATTCTTTGTAGCAATTGACTAGCTACTTTCAAACAATGTATCTATAAAAGGTAATCTAAACTAGGGAGAGAAAAGTAACACGAGATACCCTTTTTGTTGTAATGTAATGTAGTGTTACATAAACGTCATTGTTGAAATTGTATTATCATATATGTATATGTCTTGAACAGAATAGTTTGAGAAGAATTTATATTTTGATTTCGGTTTACATACAACTTTCACAGAAATTTTTTATGTGTACACGTTTACGTACAAAATTCTAATTTTAAACGTGGAATGTGCAATTGTTGCTGGGAGAGTCATTTTCATTGTTGTTACAAGTATAAATGAATTAGAACAAGGCAAGTGACATAAATGACTGATTGTAGTCATCATCCCCTCAATTTTATTTTACCCCTAAAAAAAAAAAAAAAAGAACTTTATCTAATTACATATGATATAAATGCTTCCTCTCATTCTTTATGTATTCCATTTTCATTATTTTACTTTATATATTTTTTTCTCTCTATCAGTAAATTCAATATGCTATTAATCCAATTACCTCTTGAATTACAACTACTAATACTTGAACATATCAAGATAGAAAATCATTTAAATCTAGCACCAATTTCCCAGTAAGTAAATACTCATAAATATCCCCGAATGTTGGTTTAGCTAACAATTTCAATAGAACATGCAAGCATTTCTCTTCGCTTGTAACAGATAGGTACAATTGGGCTCAAACTGTTACGATAATACAATCAAATAGCACTACGCTTTCTTTACCATCTCTTTATTTATACAATGCATTACAAAAGAATACCAATAATCATCTCATTACCAACAAAATTCAAGCAAGTGTCAATAATGAGCCTAATCTTTCCATCATATTAGCTATTCTCAAAAAGCAACAAAAAGACAACACAATTCAAGATATCAACATTTTTTTGCCAAATAAACACCAATATAAACTATATCAAACATTAATACATTATCCTCAAACAAATTTACGACAACTAATTATTCGTGACCCAACCGATGATGGCTACATCATGGCAGCTACATCTTCCGCATCACAATACCACATGCTATTACTATTACAACAATTCTTATCAGGCACTTTATTTGAATCTCAATTAACTATGACAAGATTAGATTTACCATCATTCCCTTCGTATATTTTATTAGCATCACAAATCAAGGAATTTCCCCAAGTGAGCTACCTGCATATTGCGCTTGTTGGAAACAGCCATCAATACCGTAAATCTTGGAGGAGGTTTAAGGAAATGTTTCCTGCTTTGGTGGAATTACGATTGACAATTGATAAAGAGCATCTACCATTATTTAAATCACTTTTAGACGACATCAATTTATTCCCGTGGATTAAAAGATTGACACTTCAAAGCAAAGATTGTCCAAAAAACTTTCTTTCTCGAGAAGAATTGAGAAATAGTCTATTGCAATTAGATGGGTTAAATAGAATTACTGCTGGTTGGGATATGATTGCTCTCAATTGAAAACACCCCTTGAAAAGTATCCTCTTTTCCTTTAATACTACTATGAAAAAAGTGTATATACAATTCTTAAAATTCAAATAATCATATTTCACTTTTCCCCTTAATTTTAGTCTTATATTTCTGCTACAACTAATAATAAACTATCTCCTTTTATCCTTTTCCTTCAATCATACAACACGTTTGTTCAAAAAAAAAAAAAAAAAAGAAAGGTGAATATTTTGATATTATCTTTTTTTTTTGTATTCTTTTTTTAATCTGTATATATTTGTGTAATTTGAAGAGGGGATATTTAAGATCTGCCTTCGTAAAATTTATCCAAAAAAGTTGTTGGCTTGGGTGGTGCCTCCTCCTTTGCGAAATAATTCATAATGTGGTTGGTTTGCTTCCAAACATTGATAACTTCTTGATATTCCATTTGTCCTTTAGCGTACAAAATGTCACGAACTTCGAGCTTTTCAACATTACGATGTCTTTCGAATTCTTCACGGATCTTGGCACGAATGGCTGAGGTTGGCATATTGATTTCATGAAGTTTCATCATCTCAGGAACCTAATTTTATAATTGTAATGAGTGTGGGGTAAAAAAAAAAAATATATAAAAATGTTGTAATTTACAGCTTTTTGCCACTGTCTGTAAAGGCCTAAAGCACGAGTTCTAGCAGCTTCAGCAGAAGTAGCAGAAGCTGTGGTAACAGCATGTTCAGCAACAGCAAAGACTCCGTGTTGAATCATTGAAATGTATTATAGAGTGGGGAGAAATAAAAGAAAAAGAGAGAGATAGATGTGGGCTTATTTTTTCGGTTAGGCACACATGGACACTACATTTTCAAAAAAAAAATCTTTAACCCCAGAATTAAATCAACAACGACTTGGATTCCTCTTTCATCTCTGCGTCATCAATGTCAAACTGTTAATTCAACAGCTAATTGAACCGCCGTGTAAATGCATCTCTAAAGTTATGATGTTGAACACAGTATTTTCAGACATTTCAGGAAAATATATGGACGATTGTAGTTGCATATCGAGACAGAATAAAAATGAAATCTAGACAAAATGAGAATGCAAATTCGTACTAATTATAAATAACTTTGGGACGAATAAAGTGTTGCTTTTAGATTCTAGCTGTTTAATATTAGCAATTTTTTTTTTTTTTTTTTTTTTTTTTTTTTTTGAATTAAGCATAATCTCAATTTAATCAAAATTGGAAAGTTACAATGTAATATTATATAAAGAGTGTAATACACATTGAAAGAGTTAAAAATATCACAAGAGGCAGTAGTATTTTTTAATTGTTTTTTACTTAAAAAAAGCAAATAACCATTTCTTTCTAGCTCTAAATAATTCTTTAAATATTCAATAAATTTAATCTAGCCCAAACTCTCGTCTCATCACCTTTAAATCTTATTTTCGCTCCATCCCATCCTCATTCTATCTAAATCTTAATTCTCATTTCATCCAAACTTTATCTTCGTTATAGAAAAACCTTTTCCTTGCTACATCCTAACTTTATTCTCATTCATTCCAGATTTTAGTGTAAATACTATGTTAGAAAAGGAGAGACTCCGTTTTGAAAACTAGTTTTTTAAAAACTCAATGGTAGAATTAAGCTCAGTACATTGATGCTACTCTAGCAATTACAATATCTCTTCCGTTTTTTTACTATCTACCTGCAATTTATTATTATAATTTATTAGTTTATCATTAACAAGTAGATCTAGCAAAATGGTCATAAACTGAGTTAATTAATGTAGCAGTTTTCGAAAATCTAAAGCACAAAAAAAAAAAAAGAAACACATACATGTAACGCAACTCACACTGACAGTTAGCGGCTTTAAAGGGCCAATTTCTTATACACAATCTAATAAAGATACTTCCTGTCAAGTGTACCTTCTTTCAAAACTATTTTTATTGTATTAGTGCAATATCTTTACTGTCTGTGATGAAATTAATCCCATTTACTGTAGTTAAATCATTTTCTTTCGTTTATTTCATTTATTACCATCGTATTGAACCGAATAATTATTTCCCATTATCAGTTTTTGACTGCCTGGTTACCCTTAGATAACCGAGCAAAACACTGAGCATACTTTACTAGAAATGGTTTATCATTATAAAGCTCTTTTTCTTTTGTTATCAAACCTTTCGTATCTAAATGTATTACAAAGAAATTATCTGTGTTAAAATTCAGTGTCAAATATCAAAAAAAAAAAAAAAAAAAAAATCTTGAAACTAGTAAATAGTTGTATCAAAGCAAATGAAAATGGTGTATATTCTAAATACCAAATCAATAATTCCCACATGTGTAGATTGTGATTTAGTTGGTCATTATAATAAAAACTACTATAAATGCAGTAGATATAATCCAGATACTGCTGATTCCGGTAAGCTTGTATGATATAATCATGTTGTCTGTAAAACATATAAAACACTGTGGCAGCGAGATGTAAACGCATCCAAGAATATGATGTCCATTGCATCTTCCATTTGGAATCAAGATGGTCGTCCTACTACTTTCAAGAGAGTTTAGGTTTACTTAATATATATTTCATATCGCCATAATATACATGGTTTGGCTTTCTGATATGGGAAAGACTTTAGACTATTACAGGTAAGTTCATTTGGATTAACTCTTTGAAATACTTGAGACCAATTTATTCTTTTTTGATTTCCCTTCTCACTATCTCTAAATCTCATTCTCATTTCATTTTAATTTTATCTTCACTTTATCTGAGTATCACTTTCATTATATCTAAATTTTATTCTCGTTACATCCAAATTTTATCCTCACTACATCCCAATTTTATTCTCATTTCATCTCAAATTTTACTTATTTTGTCTGAAAGCTCTTTTTCCACTTTCCTAACATTTTGCTAAATTTTTGCCGTTTTTGGAAAGTAATATCAAAAACAAATTTTTACATAATTCAACATTTCAAAAACTCTCTTTAGACAATATGAAAAAAGCTCGAAAACCTTATAGGAAGGTCCAATCGCCTTTCTTAAGCTCAGAACAACTTGATGAACCTCTTACTGCATTTAAAAATGTAGAATGTCAGTTCAAATGCCCAATCTGTAACAATCTGAGTGGTTTTACCAGACAAGGATACTCAATACAAGACCCCACACAACCTATTTTTGTATGTAAGTCCTGCAAAAGGCAGAGTAATTTATACAAAGTATATTGAGTTCTTTGCAGCACCATTGGCATGGATGTTAACTCTCAACAAGCTATCGAACCTTCTACAAACTTCCAACAACCTGAAACTAGCGATCCACGTGATAAACTGATCGCTCAACTTACCCAGCAAGCTCAGCAACTGATGGATGAACTCCGTCAAGCCCATGAACAGATAATGTACCTTACAAGTAATTTTAACAAACAAAGCAAAGGCAATAACCCTACGAACTCCAATAATCCATCTCCAAGCATTGGCTCTCCCAAACCACAGAACTCTCCTGATATATCTTAAGCTCCCTGGCATAACTCCAGCAAGCTAGCTGCTATTAAACAATCTCTTCTCATCCACAATCAAAAGAATCGCCATCATAAAGAAGAAATTGCTTCACGTTTCTTCTAGTCTCCTTCGCCAAATTACAATTATAAATACCTTTACGCTCTTACTAAGCCCCGTATACCTGTAGGCAGACTTCGTTCTTATTTACTCCAGATGGGCGTAAATAACGCTCGTCTCCTGGATATTCATTATCCTGACCGAAACATCGCTGCTTTACTTCTACATAATGACTACGCAGCTGATTTCCAAAAACTCCTTGAGTCCAAGCGAGTTCACTTTGTTAACAACTTTGATCCTTGGGATGGTTCCATCCTAAAAGATCCCCAATATCTTGAAATAACTAGCCAGAACCGCAGCCTTAAGGCTGCTGAACTTCAACAACAACGTTTACAAAGAGCAATCAATCATGTTAGAGAACCTATCAAATATACTGTCGCATACTATTTCCATCGACAACAATGGATTTCTAAAGAATTCATTGATCAAATTAACACCTCCCGCTATGGTCAACTAGCAGACGATTTCGATATCGATGACATGGATGCTATTTCAGACAACTACAGCCACAATTTCTGAAACAAACTGTGAGTTTTAGTAAACCATCTCTTAACATCACTATTCTAAAAGACACAAGACTTCTATCTTAGCCTACAACCAACTTCCGGTGATCTTTTCGTCCAACAGCTCTTCCCCCCAAATCGTAATCTCTAATTTCTGATATCCTTATTATCATTCCCTTATTAACATTTTACTTTTGCATTTTCCCAAATATCCCAATTGATTTTTTCTTTTATCCTTTTATCACTTTTGATCTGACTAGGGAAAAATAAAACATATCAAAGATGCTACGTGCCCGCTGGCTATTTTTATCAAATTTATTATAAATAAAATTATATCTTTAACCGTAGGTGTTTAGTGATTTACAAATACAATCAAACACAGCAGCAGATTTCGCTCGCGGATTTGGTTGCTATGCCAACAACATAGACCATAAATAAAATCAGCAATTCCCATAACAACCCACATTTTGAATGACTAATTTTGAAAATGATTCGTATCTATAGAACTTTGACTTAAGTCTTTAAAGAATTTATTTCAGCGTATAACTAACGCTAAATGCAAATACTTTTCTTCATCATATTTTATAGCAATTCAACTGCATTTATGTATTTTTATGTTTAGTAAAAAAATATATATAAAATGAAGGTTTAGCAAACGTATTTATTCTCAACGCTAAATAAAAAATCTTGTCATAAGAATTTCGGCGATTTGCAAACAAACAAAAGCAATTATTTGATAGTTAACTTTTATCATAGAAAATTTTGTTATAGGTCTGTAAATAATGCTAAAATGCTATGCATATTTAAAGAATTAATTTGCATAAATTGTATATCTAAGACATAATATCGAACAATTCTAAATCTCAATGAAGAAAGTAAGATTATATATTCGCAAGAAAAATACTACCGATACTGATTGTGCATTTAACAAATATTGGTAATTACACATGTATGGTTCGTTTCCATATCCGGAGTATTTTATAGATTAACAACAAAAAAAAAGGGGGGGGGGGAATTCAACACTAAATGACATGATAATAGTTGGTTAAAATCTTTTTGGGTTGAATAGGGAAATTTTAGCATTTCAAATACTTCTTCTCGCTCTCTCTCTTTTCCTCCTTCCTTTTTTTTTTTTTTTATTATTAAACACATACTAATTTTTAACAGCATGACAGATGCTGCACTTCTTAGTAAATCAACCGAGTATTTGGCCTCTGAAGGTAATAGCAGCATAAATTTCTTTCCGGATTCATCATCTTCATCAGTTGTATCCGATGATGACGAAGAAACAACAACAACAACAACAACAGCAACAACTTATCATCATCATAAATCTAATGTTACAGCACTCACACTTCCAGAACCATTAAGAGCATCAAGCGATGATATTGATAAAGAGGCTACAATGGCTGCTAATGCATTATCAAGTGCAGCACTAAGCCATAAATTGAATTCTGGCATCATATATAGAGATTATATTTCTGATTCAAGTGATTTAAATTCCGAGACATCTTCATTGTTTGAAGATGGTGGACATCATCACCAATCTCGACAATCTACAGGCGATTTAACATTAATTAGTAAAGCGGTATCAATTGATGCACATACATCAGATACACCTGGATCTTCTGCAATTGTTCCAGCTGAAAGAAACCCTGTATCAGATTTACTTCGATCTCCTTCTTCAGTAACTTCAACGGATGGTGAGTGTTCACCTGCTGTTGCAGTAGCAAAGATAAAAAGTAAACGACATAGTGTTCCAGAATTAGCCAAATTAGAATATTATTCTTCAACGGATTCTTTATCGAGAAAATCAATTAAAAAGAAATTAGCAGTATCTACAAGCATTGCTTCTATCTCTCGTCAAGGATTACAAAGAAAGCAAGTTGCTTCAACAGATTCGATTACGTATCATGAACCACAGCATGCTATTTTATCAAATGAAGAACCATCACCCCCACCATCTCCAACATCGCATTCGGCCCTGAAGAAAAATGCTGTTCATTACAATCATAAAATAATTCCCGACCACTCAGAATCCATGATATCTTTGAAATCGGAGCAAAAGGAGCCAAATAATTTTATGCCACCTGCATTGATCCCGAATAGCCGTAATGGTAGTCAACCTCGATTTATCACCATGGAAGAAGAATTAGATAGTACAGAGGATTTACTCTCGAGTGCAGACGATCAAGAAAGCATAGAGTTAAATAAATTGCCTCATAATATGAGTATGATTGATTTGACACAACAACGTCAAGAAACTACCAAGAAGAATGAAATTAGATCTTTGGAGCAAAGACGTTCAATAAAACGATTAAATGCTGTTAAAGAGTTGATGGAAACTGAAGAGACTTATAGTCGCGACCTGGGTATCCTTTGTACAGTAAGTAATAAAGAAAAAGAACTGTGTATAATAGTTATTGATGCTTGTTTTATTTAGCATTTTTTAGCAATTATTAAAGAAGCATCTTGCATTTCTACTGAAGAAAGCGACATTCTTGTACGTAATTCTATGCAAATACTTGAATTTCAAGAAAGATTTACTGAGGCATTAATTGAAGCTCATGGAGATGAAGAAGAAGAGAAAAATGGTATATTTTATAAAGGCAATTTAAAGAATATTGCTTCCTGCTTTGTTAAATGGGCACCAAAATTTGAAATTTATCTTGATTATTGTGTTCGACAAGATCATGCAGTTTCTGTATATAATGAACTATTACAAACAAATATTGAATTTGAGAATTTAATTGAACGTCTTCATACATTTCACCGAGTATCTTTTGGATTTAGTCGACTTAAATTTGATGATTATTTAATTATTGTAAGTTGTAGAAATTACATTAGGTTTCAGATTACTAAAGCATGTACTATAGCCCTTTCAAAGAATATTTAGATATAGATTATTATTACAAAGTATCACTAAAGCAACTCAAAAAGACACTGAAGAATATGAAATATTATCTGAAGCTCAAAACACAATTCACAACATTGCTTCCAAGATTAATAACGAAAAATCTAAAATGGAAGCAAAACGAAAAACTGCATTGTTTTTATCAAGATTAGATTCTGACTGGTGTCTTCCTAAAAGATGGTTTAGTACATTGGGTGTTTGTATATTAATTGGAACTTTAGAAGTTCGTTGTAGAGGTGATAATAAGGCAAAGAGAATTGGATGTGCTTTATTCGACCATTATATGATTATGGCAAAAGCAAAAAAGCATAAACAATATGAGCCTAGATATTGGTTTCCATTACGAAAATTTGAGATTGAGAATATACCTAGTGTTGAAGGTAGTAAAAAAAAAAAATAGAAGTTTGTAAAATCCATGATTAACATTGCATAAAATAGGCTCAATGACTTGTTCGTGGTTATTACACAATGATGAAAATTCTTTAGAATTAAGTGCTATTTGTGAATTGGAAAAGCAAATTTGGATGGAAGCATTATCAACTGCTATTAAAGAATCAAAAGAATTGTATTCAAATAGTGTAGACTCAAGTGAATATTTATTGGAACAGTTATTTGTGTCTAGTTTTGATCAATACACACAACCAAAGCAGAATCATGATAAACCAATTGAAGCAGCACCTACGTATAATGATACACCAGTCCACTATCCTATCCCCAATGGTTCAACAAGTTTTTCTCAATCTGCCATCTTTAATAAGCCAACAAAATCCAATAATCGTGCATCTCATCCAGTATTTAGTACACAAGAATTCTCTGTATTAGGTATTTCCAATACATCCAACGGTGGAACTGTTTCCCCTGGTTTAAGATCTCAATCTAGTATAAATGATCTACGAGAATTCTTTACAAATAGTGTAGTATCTGAGAAATGGACACAAAGAAAGTTTAATCAATACCATACTCGATGTAAATCAGTAGATACCAAGTTTGATGATGTTTGTACAACACCTATTTTAACAGCACGAGCCAACAGTATGAGTAGAAATGGATCTTCCAAGCGAAGAAAAGCCTTTTCGAATGCAAATTTACATCCTTCATCTGTTATTTCATTATCAAAACCATCTAATGGAGGAGGAGGAGACGCAAACTTGGATGCAACTACTATTTCGCCTGTATTTTATTCGCCCTCAACTACATTTAGCGAAAGTCGTCCTAGTGGTGACAGTAGTAGACGACCTTCTATTAGTCAAAATAGACCCAACGGTAATACAGCTTCAATGATATTTAGATTAGCGCAACGTAATTCGTCTATAAGATCGATTACATCAAATCTTGGAGAAATAGAGCAACCTATAGTACCAACAGCAATATCTATTGCTTCGACACCTTCATTATCATCGTCATCGTCAACAGCAATAGCAGCTGGTCTGCTACAATCTTCATCTAGTTTATCAAATATACCAACAGCACGCCCAGTTAGATTTTTTGATAAAATGGTTGAAAAATTAGGTCAAATCAGTACGCCTGGAAGAAGACGACATAACCTGATGTCAAATAACAACAATTCATGTAAATCTACATTATCTTCTAAACCACCTACATTATTACAGAAACAACAACAACAACAACAACAACAACCACAAAATATTGACGATGATATGATTGCTGCAACACCATCCACAATAAAAAAAAAGGTAAATATTACTGCACATTTATTTGTTTATTTATCGTTGATTATTAATTCTTGTTAGTTTTTCCCTCATTTTCTACAACATCGCCATAGTAAAAAGTAGTTTCAATATATTTTTTGTTTGTACTTTATTGAATAAAACGAATAAAAAACTATGTATATATATGTATATGTATATATATAACACGAGCCATACAGGAACACAGAAGAGAGAACCAGAAATATATTTTACTTATTCAGCTGTAGTAGCCCAAGATAAATTATTAGTGTTGGAAGATATATTCTCTTGGTAACTGGAAGAATCACTACTAGTAGGTGAAACTTTCCCTAACTCTTTCTTTTTATTTTTATTTCTCTTTACCTTTTTATTATTTGTTGTTGCTCCAACTGCTACCTTTTTATTGCTGTCAATCGTAATTGTTGCAGGAGCAGCATTAGTGTGCAAATTTTCTTCTGGTGGAGGAGTAATAGATGCTTTTGGGATTTCTTCGTGTTGTTGTTTTTTCTGTTGTTGTTTTTGTTCTTGTTGTTTTTGCTCTTGTTTTTGCTCTTGTTGTTTTTGCTCTTGTTGTTGTTGATCTTGTGCTTTTTGTTTGGTTTCTTTTTGAGATTGTTCAACAGAAATGTTGGATGTCTTTTTAATGTTTTCAGGCTCTTGTGGTTGTTGAACACCGGTTAATCCAGAAACGAGCCATTCATGAGAATTTGCATCATCACTCTTTAAAAATTCATTCATTACAGATTCGTTATTACTATTTAAAGTAGAAGCAGCAGTAGAAGATGTTGAAGATACAGAGGCTTTTGGTAATGGAGGAAATTCAGCATCATTTTCTTTAGTAATAGCAGGATTGACAGTCGTCAAATTACTAAAGAGAATAGGATGATGTTCATCAATATTGGCATCACCGCTATCGTCTCCTAAGATACCATGCATACCTCTTGTCTTGCTATCTGAAGAGTCTGTTCCATGACGCAAAAGTGAGCTTAAGAATTCTGTACCCATAACAGCAGCTTCAGATGTTGCTTTGGCAACTCCTGTTAAACCGTCGGGAAACAATTCTGAGGGGTCATCGTGCACTTTAGTCGATCGAAACATAGAAGATTTGGGAGTAGTTACACCACTGATGATAGAATTTGGGCGTCTGAAAGCACGTGGAAGAGCATGGTCCTTGATAGAATTGGTTCTCTCTTGAATATAAGATACCCAATCATTAATACCATATTCAGCTGCAATAGAGGATTTAGATTGCATTGTACTGAATAGTATTTGCATTCTATGTTCCAGAGACTTGACATTCAAAGGGTTGGAATGTTTTGAAAGATAAGAACCTTTTAAACTAAGTTCTTGTTTGTTATCTTGAATCATTAATTTATGATTATCTTTGAGACGATAAAAAAGAGATCCCTACAAGTGAGCGTGTGGGAAGATATTTGTTTAATATATTTATTTATATTTTGCCTATAAACAAATTTTACTCACATCATATGCAGAACGAACATCTTCTTTAGTCAAGCTGCCACGATGACCAATAAAGAAGTAAGCTGTACATAATTCAGCCATGCTTGTTGCCCTAAATTAATGTCAAAATACACATGAATAATCACGACTTTTAATACTGTAACACGAACCATGCTTTGACATTTTTGCCTAATTTTTCTTGTTCTTGGGTCATTCTCATAAACTCAGGTATTGTAATAGTTTTACCAGATTTGTCAGATTGGGCGTATTTACTAAATAAAGCTTCGAATTTCTGAGGATTGAAAATACCATCATCATCAAATGCACCAGTGTTATTTTGAGTTTGCTTCTTGGACTGAATCAAATTCCTGACATTAGAACGGCATAATGGATCTGGTAACCAACCAGTTTGAGTTGAAAGTGATAAAAAGACTCCAACAAATGCTCCTATGGCAATACTAAACAAAACACTGTAACCAAGTGTCATGAAGCCTTAATTTATTTTTATTTTTTTTTTTTTTTTTTTTTTTTTTGTGTGCGTGTGTGTGTGTAAGTTGTCTCAAGTTTTAATTAAATCATATTTATAACATACCTGATATAGTGTCAAGTGGAGAAATGTAGCCCTTATTAGTTTTATCCCAGAACTTAGCATGCTTTTGGATACTCTATGTACATGTGTGCAATGAGTTTAATTTGCATCAATATGTTTTGAAGTATAATAAAAGTAAACTTACGGATTCCTCAGTATTTCTGAATAAAGATGATATTTGTCTACCTTCGGTAGTTAAAGTTTTGTTGACTATTCAAAGAAAAATACTAATCAAAAATGTATCCAAAATTTTTTATAAATTAACTTACTATATGATCTTTTACTCATTTTTTTTTTTTTTTGTTAATGTAAGAGATGAAAAAAAAAAAAGAGAAAGAAAAGATGGTTGTATAAACAAGACGTTATCTTGTTTATTATAGAAGAGAAATCAAAGTGAGTAGAATGACTTGTTATTTTGTGCAACATTATGCAACAAAACATGCAACTATACAGCCAAGCTTGTGGGTTTTGTCGATTTGGAAAAAATAATTGTCGATTGGCAGAAACAATTGTCGATTTACCCAATACATTTTTTCAGTTAAATTTAGATTAATCTGAGTTAGAGTAGCTTGACGGTTGCAGTTAGAGTAGCTGTTGGAATTGAAAGGTCATAGTTGTCGTCGAACACTCTTCAATAGGATTAAAAAATGGTGCGTGAGATAGTAGGAAAAGAGGCGTATAGCTATGTTTGTTAATCGCTTCTATAACAAAATAAGAGTGGCGAACCCTGCAATTATTCATCACAACGAAACTCTTTTCTTGTTCTGTTTACCTAAAATGTCCGTAGTTGCTTCAGTAAATTTCACATAATAGGCTGTTGTACCTTTTTTTACCTTTGGCGCAGAATCTTCTTCTGTGTTAGCTTTTCTTTTTCGGGTTGAGGAATTTCTTTCTGAATTAAAGCAGCATTGCTTGATTTAAGCGGTTCAAGTTTACAAAAATTGGTTGTTTCCCATGAGGCTATACATCCTATGATACTTTCACACCTTTTTGAGGTGGTACTGTAACAATTGCATGCTCACCTACGAGGCCAAGTACGTTTTCATATCTGATCTACATTATATCCTGATTCTTCATAAAAACGCAGTTTACCATATAATGGAAACCGGTAGCCTTCCATTGTGTTATAATGTTAAAATGTATTTTTAGCGTTCTAGGCACATCCCTTGTGAGGATATACAGTTTTGATCCTTTTAATAATAATTCAGACTTTCTTTTCATATGTTTGTTTACACCAGAAGCTGTTATTGATAGGTCTGAGAATTTAGAACATAAATCCTCTTTCGCCTCCATAATAGCTATACTCAGATTTTTTCGATTCATTCGATCAAAAAGAAGATATGTTTGTTTTCTAATTTCGTATTGCCTTTTAATTTATCAAGATTCTTTTTCGATTCTCTCTTAACACAATCTCTAAGGTATACAGATCCATCACTGTTGCTCCAAACTTTTTTTAACTCATAGGCTGGCTTATATAAATTATTTTACGACTTTTGTTTAAATTTTATGCTCTTTACCTAAAACAAGGTTCGAAAACAGTAACAATATTGAGCATAGTTTATTAGATTTTTTCTGTAACTGTTTTAGACGCTTCAGTTAACCCATCTTATATTGTTTCATTATTAGAAATTTTATTGATGCAAAATGCAGTATATATTCTTAACATTTTATACTGCACTACATTCATTTGGAATGAAGATACTATCTTGATATGAAGAAGGATAAGGATATGTTATTGGTAAGCACGGAGTTCAGTCTAAAGATATTTTTGTTGACGGGGAGATGTGTGTTACTGAAGCGTCAAGTTTCTAAGTTCAGAACGATGTACGATTCAGCTAAGCAAGAACCATCTGCTACTTTTCTTTTACATATTATTTCTTTCTTTGATTTAATAAACGTCAGCATGAGCGTTCACACACGCATCAGTTGTCTTTAAGAAACTCCTATGATTTTACTTGGGTTTGTTCTCATTTAGCTAGCTTTTTTGTTGCCAAATCTACAAGTATAAAATCAGGGGAAAAAAGGATTGTTTATTGTTACATCTGTTAGTTTTATTTTTTATGTAATAGCAATAATTGTTCATGTTTCCGCATCCATAAATGTATGTAGTTACTAACATTTTTTTAATGAGGAAATATGAAAACTTTATTAGCAAAAACCAAACACAAGTGAAAGCCAAAATCTGGAGAAGACATGATAGTCAGAATACATTTATTTACGATAAAATACGTCTCTTTTGACTTCAAAACAACACGCTTTCATTAACAGAAGTAAGCTCAAGAAGGTGGAGACATTTTTACTCCCAAGAAATAGTTATGTTTATCCCCAAAACCCAAATACAGTCAAACCTCAATTTAAGAGCACTCGTGGTTTCTTTTAAAAAGCCCCTTATATCGAGGGCCTCCCTTAAATCAAACTGAAAACACAGATTAACTTCAATTTCAAGAAAGGAATGAAAAAGGCATCTTAGATAATCACACCACATTCTTAATCCATGATACAAAAACCTCCTTTATATCGAGGTTTCCGTTTTATTAAGGGACCTTATATCGAGGTTTGACTGCATATCTGTATGTCTAAATATAACTTCATATCACCAAGCCAAAAAATAAATTGTCTATTATTATGCACGTGGCAGACATCTCACTCAATTAAAGCTTACCTCACACCGTTGTCCCTTTTGTTGTCCCTTTCACATATTGTACTTACAGAATGAGTATAATTTGTTAATTACAATTATAACATTACTATTATCGTGTTTGTTTTCAATGCAATTTTACCTATTAATTATTAATATAGTCTAACTATTAAAATTAATTCGCGTAACATGTAATTGTTGTAAAAGTGTTTGCCGCTGTTGTTATACATATGGAAGCAATCCCGTTTATAAAAAGGCGTGGCAAAGTATGTTTCATTATAATACATGTACACATTAACAATTTAAGAAAATGTTAATTTTCTTTTGGCTTGTAGTATATTTGTATTTAGTCTAATATTTGAGAGAGGTAAAACATGTTATTGTGCGAATTTAATGAAATTCGCCGTTACCATGCAACATATCCCATGATTAAAATGATATAAATCACTAATAACGAGATGTTCAAAGAATTTGTTCTTCTTATATTTAATAAATAATGTAATTTCTTATTTCTCATATATATAAAAAACTTTTGTAAATCCAATTAAAGTATTTGAATTGAACAAGACTATTTTACTACCCTGCTTCGATTTGCAATGAGTTGTTCCATTTGCAACTACAGTACTATATTTTCTAATTTAAACATCCCCTAAATATCATTGCATTGCAAAAAAATAACAAGTTCGGCGAATTTTCTTTGAAGTTTCATACATCTCAGATCTCAGGGGTGGCGGCACTTTAAATTCAAAATTTTCTGATGATGAAAAAATTGGATAAAAACGATCCTAAATTTTTAAAATGCAAAATTGACAGCAAACATGTAAAGTAACCTGGCTAACTTTGTTAAATAACCTTAACATGAAATTTAATTTTGTATCTAATGGTATATTAATTGAAAACGTGTATCACCAAAAATTTAGTAAAAAAAGCAAAAACATAAAAATCAGTTTTTAGTAATTTTAAAAATACTTTTATAGTTAAATTTTAAAGTTAGTGTTACAGAAAATGGCACAAAAAAATACCTATTATTTGAGGCATTATTTGTCACTCTAGCTCTATTTTTCATAGAGTTATTAGCTTTCTTCGAAAAAGTCAAATTTTAGACGAGGGTATACAAGGGAAAAATTCATGATTTTTCAAAATTAATTTTATGGTAAAATATAATAAAACTAAATAATAGAACCATTTTTGGCTAATAAAGTATATGCTGAAACAGTTGCTATCACGAGTTATAGTCCATCAAAGCTGCGTTTTTGTATGCTTTTAATGGAAATAGCTTTATAAATAGTGTATAAGCTAGATTAGAATTTTTGCTAGAATTATTTTTTTTTCTTATATATCTGTTTTAAAATATCGCTCTTTGAGATTGCTTTAAAATTGCAAGAGTTATTAACTAAAAAATAAATTTTGTGGTAATTTTGTTGGTATTTTAAGGTACAGTCCGTATAAGACGGAGTTTGATAATTCAGGTCCCGTAATTCGATCCTGATATGTAGTAAATTTGTCGTTTGAAGGGGCTTTCTGCTGCAATCTTTAGGGCAACGATGTAAAAAGTATTTGAGAGTTATAAGTAAATAACGATTATTTCCAATACAATAAAATAAAGAAGACTACAAGTGATTATATCACGGAGAACGTAAGGTCTTTATTATTAAGTTAAAAAGGAAGCCAGGAGCCATCAGGTC
>JAEPRC010000054.1:29493-101114 GCA_016758945.1 Mucor plumbeus
TTGTGTTCACTTTGAGTATCTCTTTATTATTGCTGCACTTTAATATTTCAAGTGGCATGAACTCTGTGAGTGATACTTGTAAATTAAGTTATTTTATGATTATCAAGCTTTTAGTATGTAATTCCACTGCACAAACGATGTTATTCCTGTAAATGAAGAAAAATTCTAGTAAGTTTAGGTTATGTCACTTCAAACGTTACTGCTACAAATAACGAAGATTTCAAAATACTTAAACATATGGTAGATTTTTACTTACGATATAAAAAAACTCGTAATACAATGCAGATGCAATCAAATTACATTAAATGGGTTTTTCTCAAAAGATTAGAAAACATTCTCAGTATTTACATCTAGTAAAGATATTTTGTATCTAAAACTGTTCGTTTTTTAATTTTAGGGCTAATAATATTATAATAAAATAAGAAACATGTGGAAAGAAAAAGTTTCCTTAAATGTAAATTCGAAATAAGGGGTTTTAAGCTGTAAAATTTGTTCAGAAATCTTTGGTGGATACAAAAACCTCCTTTATATCGAGGTTTCCGTTATATTGAGGGACCTTATATCGAGGTTTGACTGTATGTCAATCTCTATATTAAGGTCTCACATTCAATGTTCCACTTTATAATCAATGATATAGTAAATTACTAAATTTCAGAGTGTTCACGTGAACTACATCATGTTATCGACGTTGATCCACTTCATGTCTACAATTGCTAAGATTTTAGTCATGTGGAGAGCTCAATAAGACTAATTATTTTTGACATAGCCTTATATAAAATAAGGCTAATAAGGCTATTTCCCTGCTAAAAAAAAAGTTTTTAAAAACCTTAGCCTTATAGAGCGCAAAGTCTTATATTGTGTAGCCTTACATATATCGAGACTACTGTAAGAATTATTTCATTATCTTGAAAGTCTTTCTGATTCTAACCATATATACTATAACAGATTGACCAGAATAGGTTTAATAATAATAGCATTGTACCAAGTTAAGTATCTAGAGTATTCATGCTTGACTAAACTGAGAGAATGAATATTTATCACAAATGAATTAGCCCAACTCGAATTTTAGAAACAAATTCGTAGTTGGTTCATCTGATAAATTCGGACTACACAATTTTATCGTACCCTATGGGAAAAAGGCGTAAACTGAGATATGAGCTACTACTTTTTAAAAAAAACCATTATGAAATTCGCTCCAGAAATTGTTTTACATGAAGATATTATTGAAAAAATATAATTATATAATAACCTTACGTGAAGTGAAGAAACAGATAACTTCAACTTTTAAATTGCTATTCTCGCGTTTTTTTCCTAGTGTGACAAAGTAATCCAAAAATAATTCAAAGATAATCCAAAGATGATCCAAAAATGATCCAAAAATAAAATTGTTCTATAGCTTGGGCATTGTAAGGTAAGTTACAATAGCGTATCAAATGGTTTTTGTACAGTTTAAAATTTTGTATTCGATTAAGCAAATGTTTCACATTGAATTTTCCAGAAAATACGATTGAATTTATAGAAGTTTTTTGAAGATACAATCTGCTTTTTATAAACATGTCTTAGATTTAAATATTTGATTTAGTTTGCAGCAAAATTACTTACTGATCAAGCTATTGATGAACTTTTTAGCTAATATTTTCATGGAAAAACAGAATTTTTGCCATCTACTGTATTTTTTCAAATCTAAAATTTGGAGAGAGGATAAACTCGTCTTTTTTTGGAGTAAATTTTAAAACATTCTTTATTTACATATTTTTGAGGATATCTTGATGAAAAAACAATATTTTTCAATAAATTTAAATGAATTAGATAGAGTTCACTGAGCTTTGTAGTATGAACAGAAAACAACTGCGACTCAATTTAATAAATATTTTGGAATCCACTACAAAAATCGTCAAAAAGGAAAATAGAAAAGAGCCCAGATTGTTTTATAATCGAAGACGGTATAAAAAGTTTCAAAACAAGTAAATTTTATTATTTAAAAGTGTTTATAAAGCTTGATTTTTTATAGAAGTACAATAACTTAAAGTTTTTAAATTTAGACGTGGAATACGTACCTGTAGAAATCTGAAATATTAACACTGAAAAAATTATACCAACTACAAAAAATAGGATATTTGCTGGTACTCGTTTTTGGGTTAAGCTTAAACACATCTCAGTGAATTATCCTTAAAGTTTAGAAATAAAAATACAATTTAAAAAAGACAATAATCTATCAATTTTCTTGTCAGCCCACTTTTGCAAGTTTGTTTTATTAAATGTTTTGCTAAAATCCATGGCAGTGACAATTTTATTAGGTGGCATTGATGATAACAAATCACGTGTAACACGAACGATGATATCTTCGTTGACAGTATTATCGTTGATTTTCTTTGGTGGATAATATTGACTTTATCCCGTAAAATGTTAGGTAGTAGAGCTTTCATGAATTGAGTGACCAACAGAAAAGATTGAGGAACTTGATCATATGTCCGACAAAGTAAATCATTGAATCTATTAGTGCTAGAATCTATCAATAAAAAAATAAATAGATTTGTGGAGGTGGAGGAAAATAATACTCATCAAATCAGTAGCACACCGTCTACGATTATCTAGAACATTCAAACCATGAGGTGCTTTGAAGGCTTCTTTGAATTTTTTTGCCCACTTAATACGTCCCTTGGTTGATTTCGTAAACAATTGATACTATATACTATATAATACGTTGAGTAGAAGACAAAATTGGTGGAACCAGCCGACGAAATTCGGTATTAAAATCTAGGTTGTATGCAAACGTTATATCTTCAGATTTTAACAAACTCGCATCGACATCAACGAATACTGTATTTTTGTTATCTAATACGGAGCCTTCCCATTGGAAATAAGGTAAATTGTTTGGGCAAACAACTTTTTCTACATGTGATTTTAACTTGGATGGTAGACGAGGCTCTACAGGCAAGTCTGTTGCACGCATAACACAACCCCTCAACGGTACGATTGTCTTAATTGACTTCGAAACTTCATCTAGCTCTTGACTTGCAGCTTGACGAACTTCACCCTTCAACGATGCTTCGTTGGCAGAGGAGATAATAGCATGAATAAGAAGTTGATTCAAATTCTTCTTCAACTCAAGCAATTGATGATGAAAATCATCAATGTTACTTCCAGTTGAGGAAAACTTTTCATCTACCTCCATATCAGATAAACCAGGGGGGCCTGGCCAGTACCATATTCAAAGGTAGTAACATCTTGTTGATCAAAAACAGGTGGCGTAGCATTCTCACAACTAGACAATAAAGGGCTTGTACCAGGGTAGTCGTTAGCAGCACCAGTATTAGAAACAGTAGACATGTTTGCTTACAGTAGTAAATAAATAAGTACAGAAAGGGTATACTTGATAAAAAAATAAATTATCGTTAACGTTTACGAGTAAAAGACAATGATACATTACACTATGAAGAAAAAATCACTGAATTGTCTTAATTATGCCACATTCAGGAAATTAAGTGATTATAATTTGAGAAAAAAATTACTTAATTTCCTGAATGTGGCACAATTAAGACAATTCAGTGATTTTCTCTATGTTGAAGCTGATAGGAAAAAGGATCGGCAATTATTACTTCAAGTTGTACAATCGTCTAATAAATGTATATGGTATTTTAAATTGTATTTAAATTTCTATACTTCATATTCCTGGTTTTCACGCCAGATTTATGTTATTAATTACTAATTCAATTTGATGTGTGAAAAACTGCCAGTACTTCACACCAATATTAATAGCATCGACTATTAATTATTAATATTGAGTTTGACATACGTTAATTGTGCTACTGAGTCACATAAAAAAATAAAGTATTTTTAGTTGATACTTCCTTTCGTAGTATTGGAAATACTATGAATTTGCCTTAGCCACAGACATATTATATTGTCTATCATTAGATTAGGATGTAGATTTGTAGAAGGTGATATGGAATACAACAATGACGATAGTGAACTTTATTAAACTCACACAATAAATTGTTTTTTTACTTGTTTCCAATATTAAACTAAATACAGATATAATACAATCCAAAAGGAAAATTAGTATAGTTTTAGGTGCGGTTATCAATGTGCGTATTTTAATGAAATACAATTTGTTACATTTTTATAAATATGAACATGCCCTCATATATATAACAGCAGCAGACACTTTATAGCAACTTTACATACAATATTACACCAATATCAATTTCAACATTAAGCTATATTTTAATAGGTAGAATTACATCGAAAACAAAAACTATAACAGCGGTGTACGTCAGCAGAAAAATCAAAAATATGTCAAAATGTGTAGAGGCCGCACATTTTTTTTGCCGTGGTGGTGTAGTATAATACGTAGTATAATTACGAACCTCTTGTGTAAATTGTCGAAACAATATAAAAAAAAATAACAATTAAAAAAAATATATTGATCAGTTTCTCAACTGTTATAAAAGAATCAAAATAGATAGTAAAGTTTATTTAAGAAGTAAGATATGGTTGCTTTTATATGTTTTAGTTATTATGGTTATCTCAAAGACCACACCAGTATAATTCCCTAAATTGTATGATGAGAATAATTATCCAGATATACCTTAAGGATTATTCATCAATAATCCGGTCAAAGCAAATGCCATGTTGCGATATTGCGTGGCAGTATGGATGCTATTATGAGAATTAAAATTATTAATACTGTTAAAAGTTGCCATTTTTTAGTATTGTGCGAATTACCCATTAACTCATGATTATAAATATGAAAAAAAGTCTGAAATATACTATGGTATTACAATAGAAAGAAATAGGCAGATATAGCTGAATACAAACTACTGTTTACAGTCGTCATACGGTGCAACGTATATGAATTTATGCCATGTAGTAAAATATACTATTTATGGATATGTTAAATTAAAGTTTCAACGTTACTTCAAATGTATATATTTAGATTTAGCAGTTGTTAATATTGTAGAAGGCGGCATAAGATATGGTTGACACAACATTGTGCATTATATTTTTCTTTTAAATACGATTTTCGTTCTTATAATAAATAGTAATAGCTAATTAATTACAATTAGAATGCTGGTGATGTCCTAGTGTCTACTTTGTTAGCGCCTTTTGTCTAGTAAATTCTCACACATTGTAAATTTCAGCTTTCAGCTGTATTTATTGTTAAAACTTATTTTAGTTCTTAAATATACCAAACTTGATCAAATTTTGAACACTTTTTCTACATATTTGTTTTTTTTTCGTTTACTCATATTTCAAGTTGTTAGACGTCTATTTCCTGCATTACTTTGGAAATTTCAATAGAAAAACATAGGCCGATTGAGAAAAGTTTAACCATATATTCGCTGAGGAGGGGAAATTTATACTGACAATATAAGCATTAGCCTTGTTGTCGAGCCGGGTTTTACCAGCAAAATTTACTAGAGTGCAAGCTCGGCTCGACAACACTCCTAATAAGCACGCATGTGCTGTTTATTTTTCCAATATGCAGCATCGTCTGGCTGTCGTAATAATGTGTACTATACATGATGTTCATATAAATAACTTTTTTGTATTCAATTTTTGGTTCAATTTGCAGGTATATTTGATTTATCAAAACTTGTATCTTGTATGAAATAAATTCAATGTAAAAAGAACCGTTTATTAAGATGGATTGAATAGGGGTTTATGTAGTTATTGGATATTTGTAATAATATCTAATGGACAGGGACCCAATTAGAAATAATAATATAAATGATTATTAATTGTGATAAATGTGTAGAGATGTAATATGTTATGTTCCAGTGATAATATTACTATAAGCTACGTTTTATTGTTAGTTCCTGATAGATAGGAGCCAGTTACGGAACAATGGAACATCCTACATCTGTCAAAGGTTTTCTAATTTTGGAATGTTGTAATTCTGATAGATCAATATTCACCGAGAAATTATAATAGTGTATCGTGGAACATCTGAACATCAAATGTAAGCAAAATACAAATAAATGCTCTTTTAAACAACATCGATGTGCTTGTGACTGCAACCAATTCAAGCCTGAATTGCCACAAGATTTGAGATAAATATTGTTGCAAAAAAAAATGTATAGTTTAATAAAGGAACTGGTTAAATTAAATCACACACAAAAACTAAAGAACTTTATTATAAGATGGAAAGCATCTCTTTTATATCCAAACTTCTTTAATTAAGACTAATCTAAATAAGTACATATTTATATATCCAATCAAACCTATGTGATACCATAATTCCATATTGCATGATATTACCTGAGCTTTATAACATATTACACAGCAATACAGAACATGTCCTACTAAACTGTGCCATTGTCTTAACTAAGATAACTACACAGAACTGTGGATGCAACAAAGCCTCAAAATATGAAAAACTTTTAAGGGGTATATCTTTCCAAACATTTGACCTAATTAATGGTAATTCACACTAAAAAAGTTTGTAAGTAATTAAGTAAAAGAATTTTATAGTTAAAAATGCTATGGTCTATCTTTTCATTAATTGACTTTCTGTCAATATCAGATATGCTCTCATAAGCTTACCTACGGACTTATTTGAGCACATCCGTGTGCTCTGAGAGCATCCAGGAAGCCATAATACCCGTTATAATAGTAGGTATGCCTAGCATTGATCTACATAAGTGCATCTTCTTTAACCTCTTCGAGTTGTTGTGAAGATAGGAGAATAAAAACCGGCACTTTTTAAACTATTCAGTATGGAGTGTTTCAAATATTTAAATTTTTTATAAAACCATGTAATAAATTATAAAAATCAAGGGGTTGTCAATTGGAATATATAATATGTGAATTATAAAATTGACTTTGATTCTATGATTTGGGGAAAAGAGGTTGGTGTTACTAATTGTAATTGCTATTACTACTATACGATTAATACCTATGATTGGATTATATTGGATTATATAACAATTGATTATAAGTATCAATGGTGATTGAGTAATAAAATATATTTATTTGGAATGGGATTATAAATATATAAAGGGAAAGAAGAAACAGATAAATTCACTAATGTTCATTTAGTCTGCATAGATTAATGGTACTTATATGACTTGGGAGTTGATTATATAATAATTGGATTTAAGTAAGAATGTAATGGATCAAATCATTACAAACCAAACGATTGCTCGTCGAAATTGAATTTTGAAATTGTACTTAGTGCGCAGTAAATATACGAATAATATTTCGTAATTTCATTAGCTAACAGATATTTGAAAGGAGTGTGGTACAAGTTTTAAACAGAAAATTTCTCTTCTGGTGCTTAAAAAATAAAGCAATTGAGTAAATGTTCGTAGCCAATAAATATTAATCCAAATGGACCGAAAGTTTTAAAATACACCACAGTTCCACAGCTATAACAGTATCTAGTATTAATACCTTATTACACCATTTGTTTTTTGACTGAACCATTGGGACCAAACGTTTACTTTTTTCACGCGACTCTGGCGACTCAACAAATCATTTAAATTAGACATATAATTAGTGTTGGATCAATCAAAACTAACATTTATTTCAATGGCAACAATTACCAAAGTTTTTAATTAAACTTTCTTCTATGCCTAACCAAGGCAGTAGTTACGTCTATTTTTAAGAAAATTTAGGCAATGTCTAACACTGACTTCAACAACTGTATTGAAAATACAGGAAAATCGTAAAATTTTTGATTTAGCTTCAAGAGTTGGTTTCATCAAAATTATAGTTGAATTCAAACGAAATAGTGAAGATAAAAGCGGCACATTTGATGTACATCACAAAACTATAAAATAAACATAAAATGCTCAATGCTTTTTGTTCAACGGTTGAAGATGATTTGTTGTTCGCTAATTTTCACATTTATAAATGTTACAAATGTCAAAAGTTTTTGCCGAACTTTTGAGACCATTAAAAATTAATGTCTTGGGCTATACTTTTAATTTGGTTTATAATGGCTTCAAGTGTACTGAAAAAAAACATAAATGTCATGTCAAAGATTGCAAAGTACAAATTTCTGCTTTTTTTTTTACATACATAATATGATACAACCAAGAATATTTCTGTGTAAAAGCGCTATTAGCAATATCGTAGTAATCAAACTTATATACTTACTTTTGAAATTTATTTTGGATGTTATGTTCTGTAAAATCTAACAATAAAATAACTAAACTTGTGATGCTTCAAATCCAATGTTAAAATAAAATATACGCAGACGTAATCTGTAAAAAGTCGCCAATTTCTATGAAAATGCTGAGTATGAGACCCTTGGTATCTAATTATATGTAAAGTAGAAAAAAAAATTGAAATGGTTTATCAGTTTACCAAATGCCATAGAAAAGGAGAAACATTATTTTAATCAGAATAGTCTTTTTAAGCATTGCTACAGTATTTTTACTTTAAATTTAGATAAAGTGAAGATAAGATTAGGACGTAATGAAAGCGAGATTTAAAGATGATGAGAAAGGGATTTGGACGTTAAATTAGTCTTAGGTACTTTTTTAATTTTGATTATTTTGAGCATGAGCTCAGTTTATAAAAAATAAATGTTAATATTAAACAATAGAGCCTAGAAGCAACATTTTGTTCGTCCAAAAAATACTAAACATTTGTACGAATGTGCATTCTCACTTTGCCTTGATTTTTTTTTTGCTCTATCTTAATATATAACTAACAATCTTCCAAAAATCAATTGGGAAGTGTTCAAATACTTTCCCAAAATGCTTAAATTTCAAGTGAAAACACAGAATAATATGTAACTAGCATACGAAAGATACATTATTCAAAAAAAAAAAAAAAAAAAAAAAAAAAAAAAAGAGAGAGAGAGAGAGAAAGAAAAGCGTTGTTCACATACTTGAATTTTTAAAAGCTTTAGAAAACATCACAAAAGCAAAATTGTCACTGTAGTTTGACAGCATTTGCCAGCTTTATGTAAATACTGTTTTTAATCTGTTATTTATTATGAATTACTTTGATGGGTTGGACTAAAAAAGAAATTACTGGATAGCATTTCTCACATTTATCAAATTTTCAATGCATATACTATATCATTAAATAATGTAATAATAATACGGTCAAGGCGATTGAAAATATATCTAAATTCGCATTTTATAAAAATGCGATGTATCTCAAGATTATTCAAGAGCTGCCAATGTATACTAAATAATTCAATTTCACTCATCTGCATAAATTTTCAATATAAATACAAATGTACTGAATTGTTTTTTTTTTTTTTTAGCCTGCACATATGTCTAACCTTAATAAAATAAGTAATGACTTTTCAATGGCTAAAGCTTTGCCAACAAAAACTACAATCCTATATATTCATAAGAAGCGATGCATCATTATTAATATTACAACATTAAATGTTGAATACTGCTTTCTGTTGTTTGCTAGGAAGATTATATGGCAACTTTCTAGTAAATTTTGTATTTTTGTAACTACAAAGAGTTTTGCAGCAATATCTAACCTCTCTAACTTTCTATGAAGTTTGCAATTGTTTTGTATGGCCCATGAAAAGTATTCAACCATTTTTTGTTTTATGAAGATGAAGCAGAAAATAATATAACCGTTATCGTATCCTTCGAAAATTAGGAAAAATACATCAAACAATAAAATTAACTGCTTTAAATAAAAATGCTATTACACTACGTATTAATCCAAAAGAGTGCATCTGGCATTCTTCTCGTAAGAATTATAAAATGTAATTGCACTCAGAATGCCATGCAAAACGTATCTACAATCTTTGATTTGAAATTACACATCTTTAAATGTATAGAAAAATCATTTAAAGATATTTCATGTGATGCTGTCCTAATATAATATCTTTCCGTCGCTTCCAAGTTTTCGTTCAATATGGTAATGTCATGTTATTCGGAATATGCATATTGAGGTGGACACCTGAAGACCAAGGTTAGTAAATTTATCTAAAATTAGACACTAGGACAGTAACCGTCAATAAATTTTCTTAATTAGGTGGCTTGGCACTACCAATGTCATTCACATTGCAAATGTCGAAATCCCAAATAAACATAGCTTTTAAGCAAACAAAAACTTTGAATAACTAATACAGATTCAATAGATACAAGCTAAAGCAAGCTCAAAAATTATCTTATTAATGAAAAATTGAATTTAATAATTTATTTAACCACAATTTGGGTGTTGCAGTGATTCTGTTGATTTCACTCGGAGAGTTACATATTTTAAAACCTCAGATTGTGAACATTATCGGAAATGTTCAAGCGGACATTAAGTTCGTAAGTTACCGTAAAAATGTCGTTTCTTACGCGTTCCCGTCCTCAAGATCCATAAAATCTTTTTATATTATATATATATATATATTATTATTATATTATAACAAAATTAAAACGAAAAAAAAGAAGAATGTATAAATGATCATTTATTGGACTTAATCGGAATGATTTGT
The DNA here is from genome assembly GCA_016758945.1 of Mucor plumbeus. Classification (NCBI taxonomy): domain Eukaryota; kingdom Fungi; phylum Mucoromycota; class Mucoromycetes; order Mucorales; family Mucoraceae; genus Mucor; species Mucor plumbeus. Next base: position 39,911 of record JAEPRC010000054.1, read on the forward strand.
GTATATATCGTTGGTATGTTTATCGCTGTGGTCCAACCCTTGATTTATTTCTACCGAGCCAACGTTTACTTTTAGTTTGTAAAGATAATTTATTTTGAGATTCTGATGATTTAGAATCAAAACGCATAGAATCCAGTAACTCCTCTGTATTATTATTATTACTATTATTAAAATTATTATTATTATTATTATTATTATTATTATTATTATTTGACATGATAATTCTTTTGATTTTCGGCCAGAATCTACTGATTTTTAATTTAGAATCATTGTTATTGTTGATATGATTTGTTGATGTATGAACCATTGTTGGTTGTTGGGGAGGCATAGATTGAATAATTGATGTTGGAACTGGACTAGGTGAAGTTTGAGCACGGCGACGTCTTGCCATGTATGTTGATGCAATTGCTGGGTAATTGTTCAAATTTGGCAAAGGATCATCATTTACAATGTTGATAATTGAAAATGTATTCGATGGAGGAGGGGGTGGAGATTGATCCAATGGAGTTGCTAGAGCAGCCGAATCCACACTATCTTCAGTTACACAAGAAGCGAATGAGAATCGAGCAGTATTTGTGTTATTGTAATCAAGTTCAGGAAGTGTCATGATAAAGGAAAGGGTAGGAGTGAGTTAAATGAATGAGTAAAGATGAAAAAGAAAAAAGTTTTATATTATGTATATATACAGAAAAAACCAGGTACTAAATAGTGTTTATACCTATATTAAAATATCCGAGTTTTTATTTCTAACTTTTATACAATAATAATGTGCACACACACTTGTACAAATAAAGTAACCTATTTTTGCACTTGTGTTTTTTATGTGTACAATTTTCCCTCTTTCTCACTCACACACACACACACTCTCTCTCTCACCCTCACCCACTCACTCACTCTTCCTCTTCCTCTTTCTATTTCTCTCACTCTCACTCTCACTCTCTCTCTCTTTTGTTCTTTTTTTTTTTTTTTTTTTTTTTTTTTTTTTTTTTTTATTTAAAAAAAAACTCTCTAGAGAAAATAATGACATTAGCAACATTTCCACTAATAATTCGACGTTGGAAAAGATCAGAATTGTATCATATCGATTATAGCCAATATGCTCAACTTGCCGAATATGTAAGAACAGGACCTGCTTTATTTTTCTTTTGTTTGTATATTAATTTGGTCTGTAAAACTTGAAATATTTTAGATGCCTCAGGATGTGTTTCTAACTCGTTTAACAACAATTGATAAACATGTCTATAATGAATATCCGCATGTTTGGATTGATACATATCTTTTTTTGGTTGCTATTCTGTTAGTAATCGCAACTGCTGCTTTTTCTGTTGTTGCTCGAGCAGCAAATTTGTCCATGTGGTACCCTTTAATTATTTTAGTCATACCAGTTATAATTGGCTTTATAACAACAAGAAGAAGAAATGCATATTATACAAGGCTATCAAAGGTAAAATAATGATAATACATTTATGGGTATTCTTTTTACCAAAAAATTTATTATAGTATTACGAATCATTGCAAAGTTGTTTGAAAGAATTAAATTCATTAGATGTTACTAGACAAGTAAAATGGAGTTTTAGAAGATTAAGAGAAAATGATACGGCTGTTGCATTGCATTTGAGTCCTCCATTATCTAGACATCATATAAATTTTGTGATTGATATAATTCAAATTAATACTGAAAATGAACTTGCTCAAGAAGGTGAAACTTTACCTGCTTATCATACATCGATGATGGATGTTGTACTCGATATTGGTCCAGAAATGGAACAAGCTCCAGGGAATAGATCAAATTACATATCTGTTCAAATGCCAACATCAACTACATCACATCCATTACCACCAGCTTATGAACATCATGAACTTGAGCCTGTTCATCCTCCTCCAGAATATTTAAATCACATAGAAACATCTCAACCGTATACTAGAGCTGAGAGTACTCTGAATACTAATATACGATAGGGTTATATACATATATGCCTCTATCGTTGTACTTTTATTGTAATATAAACATATAATTATCTCTCATCTTTTTCTATAAATATAATAAAATAATACAATAATATATTTTCTCTCCCCTTTCCCTTCCCCTTTTGTTGTTGTTGTTGTTGTTGTTGTTGTTGTTGTTGTTGTTGTTGTTGTTGTTGTTGTTGTTGTTATGGTAATCGTATATCTGACAGATAATCTAGACAGAGTTTAAAATGAAAGCACCGCTAATCCCCAGAGTTTAAAAATGGATCTCACATCCCTATTCATATGGCACAAAAGTAATAGTGGCTTGTATTAAAATAGCGGAGACCAGGGCTATAACCTCCAAGGGGATATTGATTTCGATCCTTTTTGACTTGGGTATCTTTTTTTGATTAAAAAACTTATATAATTATGAATATTGTACGTAGCTCAACCAACGCTAGACGAGCCACATTTTCACTCGTTCAAAGTAGATTATCATCAACAACTGGTTCAACCGCTCCTGGTGGCGATACTCGTCTTGAAGTCATTCGCCGTGTATTATTTGAACCTGCTCGTAGAGAAAAACCAATTCAATTAGAAGGTGAAGCACTAGAACAACATGAAACTATTGAACGTGCTTGGAAACTTCACAAAATGCGCACCAGAGAGCAAAGAGAACGTTCTCTTGAACGTCAATTTAGAGCTATGAATGCTGCCATGACAGAATTGGAAAAGACATCTGACAGATTATATAAAGGCGCACTCGTTAAAAGTCGACATGTTACATATCCCAAACAAGCAAAGATCCCCACAGAAACTCCATCTACACAGGGTTGGGATTACACATACAAGGCTGCAGAGGAAGTCGTTTAATTGATTTTGATAATTATAGTAGACAAAAAAAAAAAAGCAAAAAAAAATATTTGGATGCTATTTTCTCATCCTTGTTGGATGTACATTATACACAAACAAACACACCAAAGAAATAAAATGAAATTGTATTGTAAATATATATACTATAAATATTTAATTTTGTTTGCTGTAAGTTTGAAGGTAATGTAGCTATAAATGCTTAAGAAATATAAAAGAGTTTTTACATTTGGACGACCAATAGCAACTGTTTAAAATCGAGGTTATTGAGTTTTGAGTGAGAGTGCTAAGCCAATAAATAATGGCTATTGAGCTCGAATAAGAGTCGTTTTGGTCATGATACACAAACTTTCTTTGCATCTGCTAAATACATAATGTTAAAAAACTTGAAATTAGATTATTGAATACATCTAAAAATAATTATATGATACATAAAGCACGTTAAATGCCAATAACCTAGTAAAAAAGGCCCATTTCAGTACTATAAATTCCTGGTTGCAGTGAGTTACGGTAATTTCAGACGCTTAAAAGTGTAATAAACGAATACAACGACGCAACTCGATTTTTACGTATAAATATTAGAGCTACAAAACCCAAAAAGCGAATTTTTTGACATTTCTCAAAAAAATCAAAATTCTGTTTTTTTCAAAGAAATCTATAGACTTTGAGGCAGAAATATACGATAATAAAATCCTAGGATATAGGAAAAGTCAAATTACGTATATTTTGTTAGTAAATATTTGAAGTCTCAGTTTTGAAATGTGTGTAAGAATTCTTCAAAAGTCAATCTTTTCCTTTATTAAATGCCAAATTGGATCTGAAAAATAATTTTGAGAATTTTATAATTTACACCCCGGTGTAGTCGATATTTGGCATTTTTAGTCTGTTAGTACAACATTATTGTTACAAAATCATGATAGCAGCATAGCATGATACTAATAGATTAGGGCTTAAACCATTCTGTAGCATTTTGTTTATCATGTAAAACTATTATTATGGGGGGGGGGGGGAGGAGGAGGGGTCATATATACAAAAAGTGGCACGCTCCGATTTGGAAACACAAAAAAAACAATTTTTCATGTAAAGGTACTTTGGTTTTTTGTGAACTAAATTGTGGCCAAATGCAACATTATCAAATACGTGATAGTCTCTTACAAAGCCTCTACACTGCCTTGAGGGCAAAAGAACTCAAATTAATACTTGTACCAAGAGACTTTGCTTGATTTCTTTGAATACCAACTGTAAATTACATACCATAAAAAGACGAAAGCATGTATACAAAGATTGTAATTTATATTATTATTACTTACAAACAATTTCTAAATAATTGTAATGAAAAACAAAGGTGTTTCTATTATAATGTGTGTGTGTGTGTGTGTGTGTGTGTGTGTGTGCGTGTGTTTTTTTTGTGATGTTTTTCGGATTAGGTGGGTTTATATATAGTTTTATGTACAATCTATGCTCGAGGCTTGATATTTTTCTTTTTTTGCTTACTATTATTATTATTTCCTTGTGAATTGGATTTGCTACCATTTATATTCCTTTGTCTTCTATTGCTACTACTCCTACCATTACTTTTATTACTCGATGTGCTCGTGCTCGGAGCTGGAGTTTGAGAAATAGAAGATTTTGGTTTTGTAGGTTGGGGAGTATGCACTTTTACAATCTCTGCCAATGTTCGCTTTTTCGGTTCAGATGAAATTGCTGATTCGACTTGCTGTTGCTGTTGTTGTTGTTGTTGTTGTTGTTGTTGTTGTTGTTGTTGGTGCTGATGCTGCTGCTGTTTCTTAGTTGTAGACCACCGTCTTGATCGCTGAGGGTGTTCACTAGACCAAGAAGGCCGCGGCAAATCATCAGAAGGCGCACAAGTATCAGGCGTTGATATACTTGTTGAAATGGTTGGCCATTCCATACCGCTTGATCTACGTCTTGGCTTTCTATCTTGATAGTGATTATGATTGTAATTGCTATTGCCAGCATTGTTATTATTACTGTTATTGCTATTATTGTTATTACCACTATTGTTGTTGGTGCCCTTTCGTCTATGTGCATTTCCACCTGATTTTTTAGCACTTTTTCCATCAGTTGAATGTTGAGCTTGTGCATGTTGATGATGGTGATGATGATGGTGATGATGTGGTTGTTGTTGTTGCTGCTGTTGTGGAACTGGGGCTTGTTGTTTTCGTTGATATCGAGCAAATATTTTATCAACAGATTGATCAGTTCCATGATTAGCAGAAATATTCAACATTGATAATAATGTTGATGGGACAGGAGGTAATGGATGACTTCCATGTCTTATATTTCTAACTTTTAAAATTGAATCTAACGCTTGTGATGAACTAAAACGAGGGTGAAAAGTATTTGAAGATAATTGAGGAGGTTTTGATATGGGTGGTGCACGATAAGTATATGAAGGAAAGTGAGTTATTGAATAGGAATCAGATAAAATAGGGGAGGGATATGAGCAAATACCATCAACCATGCTTCTTCGTCTATCATATGGATGTGTGGTTAATGTTGTAGGTACTGAGGATGTATAATTTGTGTAAGGATGTATTGGCAGAAAGAATGATGAAGTACGATTTTCAGCAGGAAGAGTAAGTGACAAAATAGTACTGTCATTACCATTGACAAGGGAGGAGGGTATTTCAGTAGTGCTGATTGAACTTGTCAATATAGGTTGATATAAACTACAGATTGATTCCAAATCATCTCCAGCTAATAATAAATCCAAAAATCGTTGAAGTTCACAACGCAAACCATGAACTGATGCAATATCTGCTGAATTTCCTAAATTTCGTCCTACATTGAAAGGTTCTTCTACGCATAGACTCATCTTGTTTCTTCCTGTATCCCAACCTTTTTCTTTTTTTGATAAATATCGACCTTGTCTAACAGAAACTACTTGATCATCATAATCGAATTCTAATGCAAATCGACGAAAAAAAGCAAACACAAGACCTCCTAAACTTTCCTTGTTTGCCAAACCAAAATCTTTTAATTTTTCCACATCATCAAAAAAGTAATCCTCATCTTTCCCTTCATGTTCAATCTTGTGAAGTACAGGAAGAATTGGTGGCTGTCGTTGCTGTAAAAAGTTGATAATCATGCAAGTCCAAGTATACGACGATAAAGTACCACCATTAGCTAAAACACATTGTTACATTTAGTTGAACACAATAAACATTTGATTTCCCTACCTGCATCATTCAGTGATCTTTGCTTTGTCCAATGCTTTATAGTCATGACCAGTGGTCTTACACGCGAATCTAGTGCAACATAAGTTTTAATCATTTTTGTGTTTTGAAGGGCTAAAGTGTTATTAACATTGATGTCGCACGAAATTTGTCTATAATAACAAAGATATCAGTTAAAGCATCAAGTAATATAAATGAAACATACAATTCTGGATCAAATAATCGAACAATAGGTACTTTTGCTCTAGGAACACAAACTACATGTTGCATACCACCTACGACAATCAATCAATAAAAAAGATCTGATAAGATTATATGATGATTAAATGTTTACATTTTCGAAATAGTTTTGCCAATACTCGAACATTTCGTAAACCATTCCATACAGTTGTAACACATAAATCCACATCAGAAGAGCTTGTTCCAAGATCATTAACAGATGATCTAATGTATACAATTTTAATTAATTGTTTTTTTTTTTTTTTTTTTTTTTTTTTTTTTTTTTTTTTTTTTTTTTTTTTTTTTTTGCATAAGGTCACTTCTTACCCAAATACATTTGCTTTAATATCATGATCAGGCCATTCAGCATTCAATAAACGTTCCATCAAATTAACAAATTTAACTCTTTTATCGTAACTTTCTTTGCTTAGTAATAAATCCTTTTATCTGTGTGAGTATCTGAAATAACTTGACGAAATAATACATACTTGATATAGTTTGATTACATCTATTGAAAGATTATCTTCTTGTTGAATTTCAAGCTTATAAGGAATATTTAAAAAATTAATAATAGACTCATCGGGTGCAGGGTTGTTAGTCAATGGTTCATTCATTTCTATATTTTGTGTTGTTGTGTCAACTTTGACCATGGTATCAAGACTATCTATGGATGCCTGCATCCTCTTCTTTTTTTTTTTTTTAAAAAAATTAAATTTTTTGTTTTCTATCGCTTGAGTTGCTCCAACAAAAAACACAAGTGAGGCAAAAAGAAAAATACACTTTTATAAATGAATTACCTTGACCTTTCAATCCAGAAAAGATTTTTCTTGTCGAAATTGGAAGTCCCAAGAAAAGTACTGCAAATCCCAAAAACTTTTGATTGGGCAATGTTGGTTTATTTGATTGTATTTATATGGTTGTTACATTCAAATGTTGATGTTTAGAACGTTATTTTACCATGATAATTATTGCTATTTATTGGTATCAACCAAAAAAGACATAATTGTCTTGAAATAATTATTAATAAAGCTAAACATTTACATATAATTTGAGAAATAAACCTGTCATGTGGCGCGGGTATTCTTGAATTTCAGGACATCAAATTTGCATATCAACACTAAACATACTTGAGACAATCCATCGATCTATACACATATCAATGAAATACCTTGTATCTGTAATATTACGAACTACATACCATTGATTTCTAAGCATTGACGATATAGTACACTACTAAATCAAACACTCGCTTATTTAATGTTAATTTGAAGGTTCATTAAATGCATGTATTTTCACGCAAACAACTTGAAAACTGCAAGTTAAAAAAACATTTACGCATGCTTAAAACTCTATAATCTGCTGGTATACAAGTTGTATCTTTACTACTTTACTTGGTCAATAGAAACAACTCTTCAAAGGATAAATAGATGTGCCTGAAACGGTACTATACCCATACCTAGAATCGAAGATTACATAGAAATGCGTAAGAATGTGCGAACGTAAAAATTTGTATATCATTTAAAAATAAATTTCAATAATTATAATTCAAAAATGTACTAGACTATTCCCTAATTATTGAGGAAAAACCCTTTAAATTCACCTTGAAAATATACAAAAAACATAAATAAATACGGAAAAAACTCTTCATAAAGTATATATAACCAATTGATAAGTTTTATAACATGTATATACTACACAATCGTAAGGCTAAATAATGTAAAGTATCTGCGATAGGATGCATCTTTGCATTCGTTTCATCAACAATAACAATGGTTTAAAATGCTTAAAGCAAGAATGTTTTCTGGTAATTTTAGGTATTTATTTGCTTGTGGTTGCTTGAATCATATTCAAAACTCAATGCTCTTTAAAAAGTAGATGTAAAACACATTGCATTACAACTTTGGTTATATAAAAACGGGGCATTTACTTATTCATTTTGGTAGTTGACATTGCCATACATGTTGGTTCTAGCTAATTTTGAAATGCCATATCATCATCAAAAAGGTCGATAAAAATAATCTTACCAAATATTACACTTTATTAATAATGCATTTATACACAGTCATTAAACCTATTACAAAATCTTACTTCTAAAGACATGATATAAATCAATATGAACACACTTTAATTTACTATAGCACATATTAGAGACTGGGACATTGGATGCGCGAAATGCATAATTTGGATGGGTGGAAGAGATGGTTAGTTAATGAGAAATTTTAGTAAATGGAATTGCATGGCGAATAGTGAGAGCTTTGCTAAGATTGAGGATACACCCATCTGTTTAAGCAAGTTGAGATATTTGAGGATTGGAAAGACCCGAAACAATTTCGCTCGTACCTGTAGTGGGCTTAATAATCTAGCTTGAGGATATTTTTAAAGTTTAAATAAGAAAACTAAATTACACGTTATGCTATTAAATTAATTAATTCAATTATCAAATTCCCTATCAATTGTCATTGGAAAATAATGCATTTTTTTTAGCTACATTTTGGGATATTATTTGTACTTTTATGATACTTTTCATTGAGAAAAGCAAGAAATTCAACCAATACACAAATTTTCTAAACAATCAGAACAACAATGAAGTTCGGTTCAAGCATCATATTTAATACAAAAACTCAGTTTCATCTCAACATTTGAAAATAAGTCTTGTAAAACAAAAGCATTTACATTTGGAAATAATTGATATTTTACATTTTCTAGCTTTTTATAAAATAAATATATATAATACGGGGATGTTCTAAAAATAAAAGTGCTTTAAACGCATAAATTGGATGTATATATATATATATAAAAAAAAAAAAAATTTTTGATGAATTACATATATTTTCTTTACTTTAAAAATGAGTCAATAATTAAAGTGGTTTAATGGCGTCTTTTTTTGCTGGAAGACTTCTTTTCATCATCATTTCTAATCTTTTTGTTTTTAATTTGTTCGAGTTGACGTTTACCATGGCAATTAGGGAAGTTTGATAAATCATAATATCCGGGAGCAACCTCAAGCAACCATTCAGCTCTCACTTCAATACAGGTTCTGATGTAATTACGTGTAGTCAATACAAATTCATTATACAAAACCCATTCAGGTTTATGATCTAAACAGGATGAAGGATGAAGTTGAACAATTTGGTTATCCTTTACTGTTAAATAGTGGCCAGATCTTTCGAGATGTGCGACTTGCATGAAATAACCTGCGACAATTGCTCTTCTAATATTTGTATAATATGATCTATGCTCAAAATCTGTGGATACAAGATCCAAATCGTATTTTTCCATGGTTCTTCTTAATTGGTTTCTGACATTATCGGCAGATTTTAGTGATCTGTGGTTCATAAAGTTGTCATAACACCAATTTTGATCTTCGTTATCTGGTTTAAAATGATTGTGTTAGCTAAAATACATATTTAAGATATGTTATTATATACTTACTTGTTTTATAGGCATGATAAGCATTTAAGAGAGTGAGATGGTCACCGTCAGCGTGTGCAAATTGTGCCTTGGCTTCATCAGCAGCCTTACGAGCATTGTTAGGACGAGTAAAAATTTGAGGAACAGAAAGTAAAGCAGCAATGGAAAGGATTTCATTTGAGCAGTTATACTTAGGACTCTCAATGAGCATTTTACTCAATTGAGGATCAAGAGGGAAAGCAGACATAAGTTCACCAGTGGGAGTAAGTTCACCATCATCATCAAGACCACCGAGATAATTTAATAATTCAAGTGCACGCATAAGAGTTTCAGGGGCAGGAGGATCCATGAAATCAAAATGAACAAGATCATCAATACCGAGTTTCTTTAATTGAAGTACAACACTACCCAAATTACTTCTGAGAATTTCAGGATAAGTAGCTTCAATCAGTTCTTGATTGAATGCGGTTTCAGTATACAAACGGAAAGCCTTACCAGGTCTAGTACGACCAGCACGACCAGCACGCTGTTGAGCAGATGCTTTAGAAATGGGAGAAACCAAAAGAGATTCAACACGAATACGTGGATTGTATACCTTTTGCTTGGCGAAACCAGGATCAATAACATAAACAATGCCATCAATAGTAAGCGAAGTTTCAGCAATGTTGGTAGAAACAACAATCTTACGACCAGGAGTACCACCTGGAGTACGAGGAGGAGGTGCAGCTTCAAAAATTTGTTGTTGAGCACGAGGAGGCAATGAAGAGTAAAGAGGGACAACCTTGAGAGGTCCGGCACCTTGACTACGGATTAATTCATCACCTTCAGCCTTAATTTTACTACAAGCTGTTTCAATTTCTTCCTCACCAGTCAAGAAAACTAAAATATCACCCTCAGGTTCACTAACATGAATTTGGAGACATGTACGAATAGCAGCTTCAAGATAATCACGCTCAGGTTCAGGAGTGTAAAAGATTTCAACAGGGAAAGTTCTACCAGGTACAGACAATAAAGGTGCATTATCGAAATACTTTTGAAATTTGCCAGCATCCAAAGTAGCAGACATAACAATAACTTGTAAATCCTTTCTCTTTCTACAGACTTCCTTTAAAAGACCCATCAAAATATCAGTATTAAGAGTACGTTCATGAGCTTCATCAAGAATGACAGCAGAATATCTTGACATTAATGGATCAGACATAGCTTCACGAAGAAGCATACCATCAGTCATATATTTTAAAAATGTGTTGGGGCTAGTGTTATCTTCGAAACGAATACTGTAACCAACTTCTTGACCTAATTTAACATCCATTTCATCTGCTACACGTTGAGCGACAGACATGGCGGCCACACGACGAGGCTGAGTACAAGCAATCATTTTTCCTTTAAGATGAGGTAATTCATCATAAGCTAAGAATTGAGGAATTCTATAGAAAAATGTTAGTTTTTTTCAGTTGCTACAAAAAAAAAAAAAAAAAATTACATATATCACTTACTGTGTAGTTTTACCAGAACCTGTTTCACCGACAAGAACAACAAATTGATTGTTATGTACCATATCTAAAAATTCTTGACGTTGAGCATGAACGGGAAGCTTTCTTCTACCTTCCAAAATCTTTTGATATTTAGCTGAAAATGTCTTGTTTGTGAAAGGATTGACTTCGGCATTTTCAAGCTTCTCTGCTTGTTCAGCAGTTGTCTTTCTGGGAATCAAACCATTGAAAGCATTTTTTTCTTGGTTTCCGCCTTCATTCAAGTGAGCAAGGTAAGGATTATCACTCATTATAATGTCTGTTTCTTTTAATGAATTGAAGGTTAATCCAAAAAATTTTCAAATATCATATTTGAAAAGAAAAAAAAAAAAATGCGAAATGCGGTAAAACCAGTCATAAATAAGTCACCAAAAACGATTGTTCAGATGTTGGGTTATGTATCGCCAGGAATATACCAAGTGAGAATGCTGCGGCTAGAAATGCGATAAATCAATAATAAAGTATTAACAGTGCACACAAAAAAAGACTAATACATATTGGCTGTTATATTGGTTAAATTTTGGCAATTAACAAGCTACAAAAAGCCTAGTTGTCAAGAGGAAATCATTGGCAAAGAGGGTTGGATACAGATATTTCGATTCCCATCCCAACATATAAAGCATTTTAAAAAATTTTGTCACAAGCATCAATAGTTGGTTTTACTAGTTGTTTTTTTAAGACTAATGTGCAGCATTTATAGCTTGCTCTCGTATTTTATTCTACTCTATTAAAAAGATAATAATGTACTTTGAAGAGTTGCTTTAATCATTAATGTCGGTTTTTGGTAATCCATAGTTTATTTACTACTCCGATTTCTGATTTCTAAATCCAAAATGCCATTTTGGAAATTTGGCCCCCCTTTTTCGCATATTACTCCACAGATCGTTATGTAATTATGTGTACCTTACTAACAGTTATAAGTAAGGAATTTAATTCTGCATTCGGTGATGCTATTTATTTTGATTTTTTTCACTAAAAATTTTGCGCAATTTTAAAAATTAAAAATATCAATTTTTTGCATAAAAATCAAATTTATGAATAAATAGTAGCTACATAAATAATTTCATTTAAAATTTTGAAAAATTCCGGTCATTTTGAGCTTAGAAAAGGTATAGTAAAAAACTCCGTTTTTGGGGTCAATTTGTCGATTAAACGATTTTGTTCAATTTTTGCTTATATCTGTAAGGGTTGAGAGGTCGATTTTTATCATGTTTTTATCATCCCAAAAAAATTGAGATAAAAATAAAGCAAAAAACTGTGTGATTCAGGAAATAGTTTGACCAATTTTGAGCTTTAGATTTGTACAAAAAGTGCATAAAACAATCCTTTAAAAATACCGGTTTTTTTGTTAATTTCAGCATAATTGTGCATAATTAGAGGTAAATACTGTGCAATTATATATATCTTTGTATCTGAATTCATTGATTTGGTTGACATGCAATAGATAAGATTAACAATTTATTTGGCTTCATATTAAAACGCCTATTTTGCGACAGTAACACAACTGTTTTTCACAACTTAGCTAAATTGTTGTAAGCATCAATTAAGTATTAGTCATTATATTTTAACAACATTTTACAATTCTTTATATACAAACTAATCGGCACTCTTAAAAAATTCATAAAACATATAACATGTATATAAAAACGACTTGAGTTGTAACCGATTTTAGGTTTTCAAACTGATGAATGTGATGAGAATTTGGAGTCCAGATGCCTTATTTGGACATTTGTTCCTGGCTGACATGGTAAATGTGTGCTGCCTGGGTCCAATCGTCCACGATATTTGATTCTCATGGTTTCAAATCAAACACTTGAAATATATATATAATATTTTTATATATTATATAGACTAAAACTGATAAAAAAAAACTGAGGGATATTGTTTACTGTATCGTTATATCATATCCTGAAACTATTTATTCATGCTGATATACTTTTATCCTTAAAGGTAGTAGCATAACTGGGTTCTATTTTGCTAAAAGTCATGCTTTAAGGCTATAACCTTTACCTTCTCACGCATTTTAACTGCAGGCAAAGATATAGATACCATATGAGGTATCTATATCGGTACCTTTATCTCTTATATTTCTATTTTTTTTTTTTTTTTTTTTTTTACTTTTGCTCTTGTGTAAAACAAATAATAATGAACCCTGTTGACTGGATTGATGTTACTACTGAGAAGAATCATTACTCTTTGGACCATTTTGTGGTCCCTGATCATTACGAGGAAGACGTTTCCAGTATTTTAATTCCTCATGGTGTTATTATGGTACCGAAAGCCTAATACATATACATGGTATATATTATATAGCAATTTCTTACCATGTTCAATTGTTTTTAGGACAGAATCAAGAAACTAGCAAGAATGATTGTGGATAACTCGCAGGGACCTTTAGGTAATTGTATATCTGGACACAGTATGATAAATGTTTTATTGATATTTATATGTATGAAAAGTTGTTTGTTGTGTTTTGAAGGGTGGTCATCAATATTTTGCTGATTTAGTTGATGAAATCAAGAAGCTCCGTAGAATCAATGGTACCAGTGTACAACTCTCTTTGGAATTCATACGAGTCAAGTCTTATATGAATGACACTTCTTCTGGTGGTGTTAAAATATCTTTGACCGATGCAGAATTGCAAGAGTTTAAAGGAAAGGTATAACCCCCTCCCCCCAATATACCCTGTATAAAATGGATAAATATTATATACTGATATAGAATTCAACAGAATCTCTTAATCGTAGAAGATATCATTGATACGGGTGCAACCATGGTCAAGTTATTAGATAGATTAGCGCTAGTTGAACCAAAATCTGTGCGTGTTACTAGTTTGCTGATTAAGAAGACATATAGAAGCAATGGATATATTCCAGATTACGTTGGCTTTGCTATTCCTGATGCATTTGTTGTGGGATATGCATTAGATTATAATGAATATTTTAGAGATCTTGATCATATTTGTGTTATTAGTGTAAGTTTTAAAATAATATGGGATGTTATTTGAGTTCTTTTTTTTTTTTTTTTTTATTATTAACAATATGTTTGTTTTACAGGAAAAGGGGAAATTAAAATATGCTGTTTAGTTCATTTCACTTCTTTTTTTTGCTAATTTAGCCAACATGAGTTTATCTAATTCTGCTTGAGAAGTTCTTTACAATAAAATAAACTTAAATACACATACAAGAAATAGTTTAACACAAATGATATACCTTTCATTTAAGCAATTATTCATTGTCTTTAACTTGGTTCTACATGTCCACATTACAGTAACATTATGCTCTTTGCTGCAAGTAACAAAATCTAGTAAAACCTAATATCAATATCTATATTCCAAACGAATTACAATCAATAACAATTACCTTTGATTGGTAATTGACAGGCCTCCAGGGCTTTTGCCTTCATATCTTTATAACAATTTTCTTCTTCAGCTCTTGTAAGAGCATGAAGTTCACTATTCTTTGGAATAAAAGGATTATTCATTGTCTCTTCTTCTGCCTTGCCCATTTTTGATCAAGTTTTACTAGGGTGGTTGGTGTAAAGAAAAAGAAAACACAAAAAAAGCCAGCTTTAATATATAACCTGATGCCAACATCGCTGTTTGGTTTTGTATGCTGAAAACAATAAACTGGTGACTGTACTAAACAGAGAAGGGGTTCAACCAAATTATTAAGAGTAGATTAAGGCATTATTCAATAACAAACAAGTTAAATACAGACAAAGCTTTACTTTTTTTTTTTTTGCGTGAAGAAAAAATATAATTAAGAAGATATATTTATTAATTGATAAATCATTAGAATGCTAAACTAAATGCCCCCAGACCGATTGTCTATATAATAATAATCAATAATTGACTATTTCATACAATAAATATAATTTACATATTAAAAGATATTCCTCGTAAAGAGGCCTACCCTTCAAACAGTAAAAACAACATGTATTCCCCTTTTTCCCACTTTTTCATTTATATTAAATTTAAAAAAAAAATTGGTGGCAATATGCCTAGATGCTCCGAAGAGCGATGCCTTCAAACACACAAGGTGCTGTAAGTTTGAGCAAAAGCTCGTTCCGTCCTTCTCAAGGGGATTGCCAAAGTTCTCTCCTTTCGTTTTGCACAAGGGTAAAAGAAGATTACAAATTTTTTTCTCATTTATATACTATTGATTTAGTGGCTTATCTAGTGAAAATATCGATGATTGGATAAGTCGAAATTAGATTTTTGTATATAGACATCCAAGAATAGCTGGATAAATTAGTTAAAGAGGACGCGTAATTCTATGCTAACAAATGCGTAGACTCTTCAGCAGCATGACCGATCTAATCATAAAACAGTTAGAAAGTTTGTACAGGGAGAAATCAACAACAGCATTTGCTAATTTATGAAAACCAAAAATATTGATATGTTTCCGGGATTTTCAAATAATTAATTTTTGATTTTTTTTAGATGTAAATTGCATATATATGACAAAAAGCTGTGATATATGTTAATATTTTTGTTTTTTGTTTTTGCAGTAAGTATGAGATTGATATATGTTTTGTATGTTTTTTTTTTCTTTTGCAGTCTTATACTGGCCGTGCTTGTGGTATTTTGTACGGTTAAAAGATTTAAAGCGATGTATTTTGAGGAAGCTAAGCAAATTTTTTGCCTTGATCTACTAAATATCATACGTACAGTATCATACGCCACCATGTTCATGCTTCATCATCAGCCAAAACGGATGTGTAGTCGAGACCAATTACATAATCAATGTTAAACAGAATGCAAATATAGATGCTAGTAAATTTTTACGTTGTTGATCTACAGTATATGGCAAGCAGCGCCACATTCCAAAAAGAGATTAAGAGTGGTTAAGCGCTGTTTGTTTATTTTAAAAGAGTTATTTTTAGTGTCATACATTTCAATTTAAGGTAATACTAATTCATTTGTGAGTAAAGATTGGATCTAATTGAAAATTATTCAATTGCATGCCATTTTATAGATCACTCGGATTGACTGAGAAATACAATCATATCAGCAGGTTATTATGATATTGTATATAGATATTTGATTTACAATGGTAATTATCTGTAGCACAAGCATATAATTGATATGTATCCATTTTGTGAAAACCAATATCCGTACATAGGGGGATCACAACGACGCAGTTTCAAGTACTACTCAGCAAAAAGACAAATAATATATCATTCAGCATCACAACAATTTTTTTAGCCCACCTGACCTTTGTCAATGCCTTAGATTGTCTTCCAATTATAATATAGTTCTAGATGATTGGTAATATTGTGAAAGCGTTGTAAAATTGGTGCGTATATTTTTTACTATGCTGGCTTTATGTGTGCATGGTCTAGACATAAGTGCAAATTGCTATGTAATAGATTATACACATTGGTAGGACACATAAGTTTAAAATTATCTGGAGTTCATAGACATACACTCAATACAATTACTTCCAAATAGTATATCAGAAAAAATGTAGTTGACTCTTTCGAGAGAGATGCTTAAAAGTTAATTACACAGTGTGATTTTTTCACACGTATTATCTCGTCATTAACCTAGCCAACAAGTACAAAAAGTAAATTCTGTGTATAGAAATAATAATGTGGCGTATAAGTGAGATTCAGCAAAATATTACTTAATTTAGATCATCTATTACACAAAGCAGGCTCATAGCTACAGGAAACCTTTATTGAGTTGTGGCGATTTTTACTTATTACCAAACATGGGAGTCCTTCGCCTTCTTTGGCAATTGGGAATATGTAAAAATAGACCCTACTTAAAAAATTGCAAAATACATCATCTATTATGGTTATGCAAATATAAGATAAAACATATATAAAAAGGACAGAAAAAAATAACCCAAAATCTTAATTATATTTCAATATTTATAATACACATACAACACTTGCAATAAGATGGCTGCAATTCAATGGGTTTACGCTAATGGCTGTAATTGGGTTACATTAGACGCTTTGGCTCAAAGCCATATTGAAAGTTTATGGTCTTCCTGCGGATCAAGCTGGATTCAAACAAGGTCTTTCAGAAGTCCTGTCTACATTGATATTAGTCAAATGTTACTCATGTGCAATGGTACTGCATACAGTATCGCCCGTCGCCGTACATAAATATTTACGTAGCCATTTGCCCTGTTTAATTAGACTTTGCTTTTTACAGAAACCTCATTGTATATATATATATATATATATATATATATATACAAATCTATCTATATTTAAGACAAATTTATCAGCAATACATATAGTATTCTAGTCATAACTTACATTTGTAAATTTACACCCTCAACAACTACTATTAGACTCTATACAGCAAACCAAACTAAAAATCTACATCCATGCCCTTAACACATCTGTACATGCACTTCTTTTTATTTTTTTAAATTTTAATAAAATAGCTCATTTCATTCCAATTTGGCTTCTAAACGTGCAAAATTAAGTATTTACTGATTTCGCTTCAGGGGTGGTAGATATATTCAACTCCCGCGCTTGATTTGCAAATGCTCAATTTCAAAGGATTTTTATTGCGTTTAGTTGTATATGAATTACGTAAAGTTTTTTATAAAAAAAAATAACAGTTTTTTTATCCTTTTGATGTTTTTTTTTTTTTATTAAGCGTACTGACATCGGTACACCGCTTCAATCTTAGATGGATTTATATAGTTGATTTATCAATTTCTATTCGTTATTCTACCTTGTCAAACATGTTTTTCTTTCTTTAAAGCAATTAGACATGCGTATCTGTGTAAGTATCTCTTATTTACTTTGTTTTAGAAGCAGCAAAAACACTACAAAGTTTGAAAAACAGCACAAATTACACCGTTTTTATCAGTAAATCAAGCTTTGAAACCAACCCGCACAAAATATTTAAAACATAATGCACAACATAAATGTTATATTTTAAGAAACCAGCATATTAAACTTATTTGAGAAGTTTTTATTTTAATTACAAAAAAGCGGAATATGGATGTTAAAACGCAAGCAAGTATCACTTAATCATATTGTCTGAATTTACAAGCTTCTGCTAAGGGAATTGATATGATTAAAGACTTCCATATTGCTTTCTTGCTTACGATAAAATTTCTAGTAGCTTGTATATTATTGCACGCATTATCTATTTATCCACTGAATTAAAACCAACCAATATGCTTCCATACAATTTAAACAACACCAAAGATTGCTTGACAATTTATTCCGAACCTGAGTATTATCAATTTCAAGTGTAACCTCGTACTAAACAGGGGCCCAATATTCAAATTTTGGCATAGCTTTAAAAGCAATTTACTGTAGGATTTGCTTGATGAAAATCAATGTTTTATTCCGAATAAACTTATCTTAAAATTGTGCTTCAGAATAGGCGTATAAAGTAGAAAAGAAATGCAGCTTTTATCTACTATATATGTTATCATAGTTTCTGTCAATTTTAACATGTAACACAAATTTAAAAAAGACAAATTTTGTCAAAGGTTTAACACACAAATAATATTCGCAATTCTACTTTTTTCTGTTTTTGTATCAGAAAAATATGGATTCTAAAAGGAAAAAAATATTAATTAACCATCCAAGACAACAGTTAAACCCAATTGAATGCGTTTTTTTGCTAATTTATAACATATTTTTTTTTTATTTGAGAAAGTGTCTGTGGAATTAAGAGCTTAAACTTTAAAAAGAAAGGACCCAATTTAAGAAGGTTTTACCACAATGGATACACCAGTTTCCCATCTATCTTTTTTTTTTTTTTTTTTTTGTAGCATTTACACATGTTTATATAGTTTTGAATTATTCTTTTTATTGAAATAAATATGTGGAATAAATTTTATATAGAAAATAAATATGGGAATAGTACGATAATAGTCGTTTATTTAGGGTTGAAAGGGCACTTTCCAGAAGCAGCAATTTGTTCAGGATTAGCAGAACCATCCTTTTTATTCTTTGACATTTGTCTCATCATATCTTGAGGATCATAAAAGGTTTCAAGTTGTTCAATCTCGAACTTTTCATTGACCTTGGCAACTGTAACACCGTAAATCTTGATAACTTCATTGGTGGCATGAGCTTCCAACTTTTGACCATTACCAACCTTGACAGATAAATCTCCAGTCATGGTACCCCAATGGGCCCATTTGAAAGCAACTACAGGGGGACCACTGTAAACAGTGAGAACTTCCCAAGAAAAGGTACGAAGAGCTCTCTTGAAAAGCTTGTGAGATTCACTGAAATCCATTTCACTGGCCTTGTAAAGCTCAGTATCACCAATAAGAGCATTGTATGTGCCAAGCTATAATTTTTATCATTTAATACAATATTTATATAACCAAGTATAACTACGCACCTGGAGCATTTCCTCAGCATTGTTCCATTCCTTACCGTTTACTGAAAAACGATATTTAGCAGCGTCGATAGTACGGATTTGGTCAGCACGGAGTTTATATGACATTTCCTTTTCCCAATTCTATATTTATGGTAGGTACAGAAATGAGTACATTTGTAACACAAGTTTGAGAATATCTGGGTATAAACAACTTACTTTGACAAGGTTTGAGACAAGCCATTCAAGGGATCCTTCTTCGTGGGTGCAAGACTTTTCTAAACAAAGCAAATAATTTTAATATTTACCAATGTGCTCTTAAAAGATTGGAGCTTACCTAATTCATAAGCTGCATTGACTTTGTTATAATCAGGGATACGGTTATAACGCCATTCATGATCCTTGTCATTGAGGACAGCGTTGGGGTTTGTCATAAAATCAGGAAGATCAGCAGCCATTGTTGAGAAAAAGTATAAATGTAGGAATAGTTTTTGTGCGGAAAGAAGAAACAAGAAATATATTTCTCCACAACAGCTTTTATAATTAGATTTGCAATAATTGCTAAACCAATAATGAGTGATTACTGCCTTTCAAGAGCGCCCTGCTTACCATTCAACAATGTAGAAATCAGGCCATTTCCTATTATTATTCATGGTGTCACAACTTAAAATTTAAGAATCAGTTAATATGGCATACATTCCTTAATCTACATGTGAGTGTGATACGTTTTACTGCATTTGATAAGATGTGGGAAGAAAACCGTGACAATGCCCTGTTGTCTATATTAATATTATAACGCCTACAAATGATGCTAATACTATTCTTTAAATTCTCAATTGAAATTATTTGGCTTTTGGCGTGAGTACAGTCAATCAGTGGTGGACATTGAACTTGAATGGGATAACTTTGGCCACGATACACGAACTGCTTTTGCACTTGCTAGATGCAGAATGTCAAAACTCAAAAACGCATCTAAAAACAATCAAAAAGAACACCTAGTGCATGATAAATGCAGAAAATTAAGCAAATTAGGCTTACCACAGTATGGCGAGATTTCTTTATTATTAGTCCGCGACCAGAAATTTAGAAAGCAAAAGTATACGTAACAAATGCTATCGTTTAGAGGAATAGATAGTTCAGCTTGAAGGGATATTGGGTCGATAGTTTTAGACTATTTTTTTCTAAAGAGTCTATCATGATAAATTAAAAAAAAATTACGCTAATACTACAATCAAAGTTTTCAATAATTAACAAATCGTATTTATTCTAATACACCTGAAAAGATCGATTCTTATTCTGATACGGTACAGTTGATATATACATTATTACAAAAAAATTTCATTATGTTACTTATCTCTAAATTTGCTTATATCTCATAAAAGAGTCAAATACACGCAAAATTGCTGCTTTTCTCTTAAAACTGGACTAACTTTTTATCCCTACTCAACATTTTTTTTTTTTTTCATTAAATAACCCCAAGAAAAAATTTTATGCCAATGTACCTGAGACGCTCAACGCTAATCCAAAAACAAGTATCCGGAAATATATAATGCTCTAACTTTTCCAGGTGATATAACTTTCTCAATACTAATATTTCAAATTTTTACAAGTATTTCACTTTTAAAATTTAAAACTTTGAGCCTTGATATCTATGCAAAATATAAAGTTATCTTAATGCTTTTTTACAATAACAAAACTTACTCGTTTTAGAGTATTATATAATACATTTTAAGGTAAAAAAATTTTGATATTTTTTTTTTTTTTTTGTTTAAATTTTTTAATTATTTTATAGTTGATTTTAAAATATTTGTTGTATTTTTATCATATTTATGTTACTAACCCCGTTGAACTCTATCGGAAACGCACTAGGCAAAAACTCATAATTCACCCAGTAAATTACAAGGAATGCTTTCATTCGCATACGTGAATTATATGTGAATTATTAAGCGAAATAAACTCATCTTATTTGAAGTAAGCTTAAAATTCAGTGATCACTTTTGCTTTATTTAATAAATTGTCTTTTAAAAATCAAATATTGGGACAGAATCCAAAACAAATGAGACATTGGTAGTAGATATTTCTTTGTTTCAGTCAATAAATCGTATCATTTTTACGCTTAAAATCAGATTTAGGATCAGTCAGATATCATATATTATGGGTAAAAACGGTAAAAAAGGAAGGTTTATTAATAAAAATAGATAGCTGATGTTTATATTACATTAGCAACATCATTGTAAAATCAAAAACGGGATAATAGAAACACAAAATATGAATATTTATGGGATGAAAAATGGGTTATTTTATTCAGAAAAAAAAAATAGGTCATATCAAATGTACAATTGTATATTAACAATAAGGGTATAGCTATGAAATCCATCGAAAAGCCAATATTCACTCAAAATAACATGCTGCAAGTAGTACTCACCTCTTTGTTGGCTGATCTTTTTGTCAAAACTACGTTAGGCCCTAAAACAAAGAAAGCCTTAATGCATAACTTTTATAAAATACAGATTATGTATATGACTTGCCTTTTAAATAATACGCTTTCTTCTTAACTAAACAAATCAGTGTATTCATTAACAAAAAAAAATAGCTATTGTGTATTTATTTGAGCTATATTTATATAAACATACCTTATATATTTACTTTAGGCAATTCAAAAAGACATGTTGTATCACACGAAGAACGATTTTGCTTCTAGTAATGAAATATTTTTGAGCATATCGACGAAAGCAACAAAAAAAATAGACTTTAAATCTGCAAACTTACTTTCTAGTATGTGTAAAATGTAAAATGTGTAAAAATTGAAATATCGAAAGAAAAGTACAGTCAAACCTCAATTTAAAGGCACTCGTGGTTTTTTTTAAAAAAGTCCCTTATATCGAGGGCCTCCCTTAAATCAAATTTAAAACACAAATCAACTTCAATTTTAAGAAAGGAATAAAGGCATCTTAGATAATCACACCACATTCTTAATCCATGATACAAAAACCTCCTTTATATCGAGGTTTCCGTTATATTAAGGGACCTTATATTGAGGTTTGACTGTATGTCTAAATACAACTTCATACCACCAAACCAAAAAATAAATTGTCTACTATGCACGTAGCAGACATCTCACTCAATTAAAGCTTACCGTACACCGTTATCCCTTTTTTTTGTCCCTTTGACATATTGTACTTACAGAATGAATATAATTTGCTAATTACTATTATAACATTACTATTATCGTCTTTGTTTTCAATGCAATTTTACCTATTAATATAGTCTAACTATTAAAATTAATTCACGTAACATGTAATTGTTGTAAAGTGTTTGCCGCTGTTATACATATGGAAGCAATTCCGTTTATAAAAAGGCGTGGCAAAGTATGTTTCATTATATACAATACACATTAACAATTTGAGAAAATGTTGATTTTCTTTTGGATTGTAGTATATTTGTATTTAGTCTAATATTTGAGAGAGGTGAAAAACGTTATTGTGTGAATTTAATGAAATCCACCGTTGCCATGCAACATATTGCATGATTAAAATGATAAAACCACAAATAACGAGAAGATGTTCTGTGATGAACTAAGATGCTATTTCCACACATAAGAAATCAAATGTCATCTCAAATAAAACTATGTTCTAATATTCAAATAGAGATGACATAGATTTAATCATAAAATATGAAAAGTATGAGTAACGTAACATACAATAAAATAAACTAAATTATATAATTAAAAAACGAGTAGAATCATAAAATAAACCTGAAAAACACATAGACCAAGGTAAGGATTGTTCTATGTGGATCATGAACAAATATGTCAAAAAACAGACATTAAAAAGGCGCCTTGATTATGTAAATCAAGAAGCTCAATATAAACCTTAAATCACGGACAAACTAATATATTTATCAAAAGAACAATCATATGGATATCGCATGAGTAAAATAGAATCATACTTTTGTGATTCAATAAAAAGCATGAATAGACTCATGGAATGTAGCATGGCCTGATAAGCATTATGGTTTAACAAATACTCTAAATTGGTAATCCCGTGATTCCTAATTCAGATAAATCACTGACAGTTACAGTAAAAACTGCCAGGCTTAATGAAATTACAAATAATATAAAGAGTAGAAATATAGACTTATTGCACACCATCCATTTTTTGATAAAGAAGGATTTAAACTGTATCTTTTTTAAAGCTTTTCTCATTTTACTGCATGTTCAAAGAATTTGTTCTCCTTGAATTTAATACCTAATGTAATTTTTTATTCCTCTGAATTGTCACAAGATTTAAGATAAATATTGTTGCAAGAAAAAATGTATAATTTAATAAAGGAACTGGTTAAATTAAATCACACACAAAAACTGAAGAGAATCTTTATTTAATATCAATAATTTGTCCTATTTATATACAAATTTTATGTATTATAACTATTCATTAGATCAGTATTTACTATCATAACATAGCATATATTTGATTCCTGCATGATGCATTGTACCTGATATTCATCAAATATATCCCTCACTCTAGGGTCACTTATTAGGAACACATTAAGAGTGTTGTCACAAATCAATTAGTTCTCCTATTCCCAATATGGATTACAAATCCAAAGGTGCATTATCTTCCAACTTATCATAACAAACCGTGGACGCAACATCCTCATAAATATACAAGAACCTTTTGTAAATCCAATTAAAGTATTTGAATTGAACAAAACTATTTTACTACCCTGCTTCAATTTACAATGAGTTGCTCCATTTGCAACTACAATACTATATTTTCTAATTTAAACATCCCCTACATACCATTGCATTGCAAAAATGATAAATTCGGAGAAGAATTTTCTTTGAACTTTCATACATCTCAGGTGTGGCGGCAGTTTAAATTCAAAGTTTTCTAATGATGAAAAAATTGGATAAAAACGATCCTAAATTTTTAAAATGTAAAATTGACAGCAAACATGTATAGTAACCTGGCTAACTTTATTAAGTAACCTCAACATAAAATTTAATTTTGTATCTAATGGTATATTTATTGAAGGCGTTTATCGCCAAAAGTTCTATAAAAAAAGCAAAAACATAAAAATTAGTTTTTAGTAATTTTAAAAATACTTTTATAGTCAAATTTTAAAGTTAATGTTACAGACAAATGCCACACAAAAATGCCTATTATTTGAGGCATTATTTGTCACTCTAGCTCTATTTTTCATAGAGTTATTAGCTTTCTTCGAAAAATTCAAATTTTGGACGAGGGTATACAAGGAGAAATTGATGTTTTTTTCGAGATAAATTTTATAATAAAATATAATAAAACTAAACGAAAGATTTATTTTTGGCTTATAAAGTGTATGCTTAAACGATTGCTATCTCGAGTTATAGTTCATTGAAGTTGCGTTTTTGTACGCTTTTAATGGATATATCTTTTTAAATAATGTATGAGCGTAATTGAAATTTTTGCTCATTTTATTTTCTTCCTTTATATATCTATTTTAAAATATTGCTCTTTGAGATTACTTCAAAATTGCAAGAGTTATCAACTAAAACATAAATTTTGTGATAATTTTTTTGGTATTTTAAGGTACAGTCCGCATAAAACGGAGTTTGATAATTTAGGTCCTGTAATCCGAGCCTGGTATGTAGTAAATTTGTTGTTTGAAGGGGTTTTCTGATGTAATCTTTAGGGCAACGTTGTAAAAAGTATTCTAACATAAGCACTCGGAACTCCTGTATGCTCTCAGAGCACATGAATGTGCTCAAATGAGATGGTCAATAGGCTATAAGGTCATCGATGCACGCATATGAGAGTATCTCAGATATTTACCGAAAAGTTAATCAATGTAAAGTTAAATCAATCCACTTTTGACATACTGTTAAAATTGTATTTTCGATATAGATTTATGCAGCTTAATCGTAATACAGAACAGTCGAACTTCAATTTAATGGCGCCCGTGGTTTCTTTTAAAAAGTCCCTTATATCGAGGACCTCCCTTAAATCAAATTTAAAACACAGATAAACGTCAATTTTAAAAAAGGAATGAAGGTATCATAGATAATCACACCACATCCTTAATCCATGATGGTAATGATGAAATTGACGATATATATGGAAGAAACAAACAATTTTATTCCTGTAAATGAAGAACAAATTTAGCAAATTTAGATTATGCTACTTCAAACTTTGTTGCCACAAACAATGAAGATTTCAAAATACTTAAACATATGGTAGATTTCTACTTACGATATAAAAAAACTCGTAATACAATGCAGATGCAATCAAATTACATTAAATGGGGTTTTCTCTAAAGATTAGAAAACATTTTCAGTATTTATATCTAGTAAAAAAATTTTGTTCCTAAAACTGTTTTTTTTTTTTTTTTTTTTTTTTTTTTTTAATTTTGGGGCCAATATTATAATAATAAAATAAAGGACATGTGGAAAGAAAAAGTTTCCTTAAATGCAAATTCGAAATAAGGGATTTAAGCTGTAAAATTTGTCCATCAGTCTTCGGTAGATACAAAAACCTCCTTTATATCGAGGTTTCGGCTATATTGAGGGATCTTATATCGAGGTTTGACTGTAATGCCGAATAGAAAAAAAGAAACGAGATTTTGACAGAAATCCACATTTCCAATAATTTCAAATCTAAAACATTAGAACTAATTTCATTAAAAGTAGGACTTGCAGTTTGTCAAATAACAGATTTTACAAAAACAGAAGAGTGAACAATTAAATTTTGCAGCGAAGAATTAGGATAAATTCAATCGATCATGACTAGTAGAAATTTTGTCCTGTAAATATATGAAGCAATGCTTACCTCAACATTTTACAGATACAGATTATATTTTAACTGCTCCAAGCTCCAGCCAAGTTTTAAAAAGCTGACTGTAAGGAACACCATTTTGTACTTTCATATTTTGACTGAGTTTTAAAATCTTGCAATGTTGCCAAAGATACGTATTTGTAAATGATTTGAACTCTTATATTTTTGGGAATCACAGGAAAAAATTGAACAAAATCACCACAAAGGACAACACAAATACCACCAACAAGATGAGGATTATCAAGA
Source organism: Mucor plumbeus (assembly GCA_016758945.1). NCBI lineage: Eukaryota > Fungi > Mucoromycota > Mucoromycetes > Mucorales > Mucoraceae > Mucor > Mucor plumbeus. The sequence continues at coordinate 66,471 of JAEPRC010000054.1, forward strand.
AGATCTTGTAAGGATTTATTAATCCTACATTTAATATCAAATTACGCTTTAAAAATCCTATTTTTGTACTTTGATAAATATTTTTACATATTCTACATCTGCCGCAAGTTTTATATCGTTTGCTTTCAATAATAATCTCAAATAATTTTCTATATGTACTGCAAGTAATACATTCCTTAATGACTGAAAACGCCTATCACTTTTAAAGCGTAATAATAAACAATTGTTTTAATTTCCTTTAAGCGTGATTTTCAAAAATCACATATTTTTAAGCCCTAAAAAAATGGCTTACGGTAGTCATATAAAAAAAAAGCTCATTTTTGAGGTCAAGTTATTGCGGAAATAGCGATTTTAATTGATTGATCCTTGTAATAGCAAGGAAAAATGGAAAAAATTGTTCAGTTTACGTTTATCACCAATTCTTTTGAGATTGCGCCTCAGCAAACAATTACAAATACAGGGAAATATTTCTGCGCTATTTCAATGTCATAAAACCCACAAAAAACATCATAATTAGAACATTGAAATCGTTAATTCAAACTGATTTATATCGTTAAAGAGTTTTTTTTGAAAAAATGTAGCAATGAAATCTACCATTTTTTTTTGTTACTGGTTAATAAGGAATGTTATGCTGTCTAGGGATTTTTTTTATTTTGCATCAAAAATAGTAAATCTGGTACCACCCGAGTATTTTTTGGTAGCGTCGCTTGTTGTCGCTGAAAATGGCTCAAACGATGTACAAGGCCAAACCTAAACTTCAAATCTCCGGTACCTGATTAGGTTATTAAAAATGACTAAATGCCGATTATAACATGCTAAAGGAGCATTTGTATACATTTAATTCACCAGATTAAACTAGCTTTAAAGAACGTTTCTTTTTTTTTTCTTTTTTTACAAACGTAGGTACGTATATTAGATCTCAAACGAAAGTGGTACAATGCTGTTTTGATAACAATGAAAGTGACTAGGTTCTAATTTATTAAACGCTATGGTGGGCTCAAAAGAAAAAAAAAAAAAAAAAAAAATAGAAATATAATGTCAAAAATTTCTACATTTCCTTTTTTTTTTTTCATTTTTTTTGTTATACCTCAAATTTTTGTCTCGTTTTGAAGGATGACAAAGGCATTAGATTTCGAACCAACGTCAATTACATCATCGCCAATACCTATAGATAGCACTAAACGAGCTCGACCAAATGAAAAGACTCTCAGCGAAGAAGAAATTAATGATATTGTAAATATTTTAGGAAATCATTTGTTGATTGTTAAGAAATTAATTATGATTGAAAAAGGTAAATATAATAACAAAATGTTTTTTTTTTTATTATTATTTTTGTATTAATACATTGCCATTAAATAGAATCTTATACACCATCTGCGGCTGTCACCTTTTTACTCCGTAGAATGGATGTTGATACTCAAGATGCAAGATCAATAGAATTATATTGTTTAATGACAGCATTTATGACAGTTTATTTATGCTTTATTAAAGTGTTGATCCAACAACAAGACTTTGATAACTTCATGCAATTATTCAATGATCATGATTCATTGCTAAATCAAGAGAATCAGCCATTTCTATGGTTTTATGCATTACACCACATGTCATTAGTAAATGATCTGCATAAACAATTAACAGCAACCAAAAAAATACATTCCACTCTTATATTGGCAAATATTGATTCTATTTTCTCTAAATTTTATACACAATACTTTCTCGAGATATCAGCCGCAAAACATCAAAAAGATCATGGCCAATTTTATACACCTCAATCTGTTTTACGATTTATGTGGAATAAATGCGCTGATGTCCCTCATTTGATTAAATTATTACAACAAAATAACACACGCATGTGTCGTGTATTCGATCCTTGTCTTGGTATTGGATCTTTCTTATGTGAATTTCTAACGCGATTCATAAAAGCATGTCAATTTACAGTTTGGAATGATGCACAACGATTAACACAACTATTAATCCAAGATATTCCGAATCATATTTACGGAATTGAAATTGATCCTTTTGCTTATCAACTCTGCAAAATGAATATGATTGTTCATTTATATCCACTTTATCAACGAATTAATGAGCTTCAGGTACAGTTGCCTTCAAAATCGATTCATCGTTTGAGACTCTTTTGTAATGATACGTTAAAACTAAATGTTGAATCAAACCCTTTTTGGAATACCGAAGCAGTTGATCCATTTGAGAAGCATTGGTTAGATCAATTACGTGATACCTCCAATTTAAAGTTTGATTTTATTGTAACAAATCCACCTTATATGATACGAAAAACAGGCTTTATTACTCAACCAGATCCAACTATTTATGATGAATCAAAATTAGGCGGTGCAAAAATATCTCAAGCTTATCTTTATTTCATGTGGATTGCTCTTCAAAGATGCGATGAGTCAAATGGCCAAGTATGCTTAATTACTCCTAGTCAATGGATGGTGCTTGAATTTGCTGAACAATTAAGGTAATATTTGTATTAAATATTATATACTCCAGCCACTCACTCACAAATCATCTAAATAATAGAAATTGGATTTGGGAAAATTGCAAAATACTAGACATTTATGAATTTGAACCATATAAAGTATGGCCAAAAGTACAAACAGATTCACTCATTTTTCGTATATGTAAACGTTCAAGCTCATTACCTAATACAAATCATACTTTATATCTTCGCCATGTCGGTAAAAATATGAGTTTAATACAATTACTAGACATTTATCAACAATTTAAATCTGATCAACCCATTGCAGATGATTCACTCAAATACAAGCATACACCTATTACAGAAGAAACTAGAGTACTTCAAACAAATCATTCGTCCTTTTCATTTTTAGTACCATCTGTTTCATTTCTAGATAAATTAAACAGCATTACTCAACATTTAGATCGTATTTGTGATATCGATCCTTCTAAATCGAACACGGCGCCCCTTATTTGGAACCGAGGTCCAAATACAAATCCAGTATATTCATTAGTTGTACGTACAAGTTGGGCAATCGAAGCATTTGGTCAAGAAACCTGCAATCGATGGTTGAAGCCCTGCTTTTATTGGAATGGAAAAACAATTTCATCAGCGACAGGAGGAGGAAAAGAAGGTGATTTTTGGAGAAATAGAGACCCTATACGATTAGGCAAAAAAGAAACATCTGCGGCTGATGCTTATTTACCATATTACAATGTTGATGTGCCATTTTATTCAATGATTTTAGTGAATAAGGAAGATGCAGAGAAACTAAAAGAGAATTACGCCAAGGATGGTACATGGTCTGCTTTATACTCTTATCTTCGGGATGCTCGTATTGCACTACAAGCCAATAAAAAAGAAGAAGATATAGCCAATTGTCAATATAATAAGTGTGGTTTAGTACCTGTTAAAATCGTACATCCTATCAATTGTGGTTATTTTACTAGATCACAACCAAGGCCTCGTTTCTTTATAGACAAGAATAAAATGGCCGTAACAAATCAATGTATCTATTTTACTATCAAACCAGATTATCCATGGCAAGATCCTGATTATTTCTGTGGTTTGTTGAACAGTACATTGATCATGTTCTTTATTAAATTACATTGCAGTTACGATCAACAAGGTCGCATGCGATTTTTTGGTAGATTGATGGCTTATGTACCGTTTGCACCGCCTCCATCTTTTCAATTTATGCAGCAAATAGCAACATTTGTTCAAGGTATTACAATTGCAAGATCATGGTTATATAAGATATCACGCCTTTCAAAAGGTGGTCAACGATTAATGGAACGTGTGCGTAATTTCGAATGGCATTTAACACTAGCAGAAATAGGCATTTTACATGAATTTGAGTCACCAATTGATTGGAAAGATTCTAATTCACCCAATACAACGCATTTACAATGGATTAACGAACTTATAAATAACGTTAATAATGAAAATATTAAAGATATTTTCATTATCATGTTGAAACTAAACTCTTTATTTCAATTAGCCATTGATCAAATGATATACCATATTTATCAAATCCCTAAAGGTCTCCAATTAGAAATAGAACATGGTTTAAATTTAGATAATTTACGTCAAGAATGGTCATCTTCTGATATAGAAACAATAACAATTGATCCAACTAACATTTTGAAATGGCATGAATCTATACTGTCTCTTGCTAAATCTTTTACTATTTAATATAAAAATCTTACTTATTTAATACATAACTATGAATATGATGGCGGAGGAGGGTCCAATGTAGGACGATCTACATAGGTTAAATTATTTCCTTGTCCTTGATTTTGTGATTGATTTTCATCATTAAATAATATATCATCAGTATGTCCACCATAAGCAGGTGGAGAAAGTAATGATCCTTGTCTAGGGGCAAATGCTGCTTCTCTTTGATTTGCTGCACCAAATAAAAAGTCTTGATATCCAAAATTTACAGATACATTACATGGTCCTATTGAACCAATAATAGGATAAACAGGATACTTGAATCCTATAGATGCTTTTCCGAGATTTTGTCCATTTCTAGTGAAAAATACTGTTCCACTTTGGTATAAATAGCCTACACCAACTACATCTCCTTCTTTGACAGCTGGTCCATATGGTCTACCAAATGTAGGATCGCTTGCAAACACAGACCCTGAATTTGAGTGATATGCTATAGAATGTCTATGCCAGCCTAATTTGGATCTGTTAGGTTAATTCATTTAACATGGATTCAGTTGATTTACCTGGTATTCTCCACCTTGGGTATGGTTTTGTTGCAAATCCAATAGCTAATCTATCTTGATCATTCAATTGCAAAACTTTAACTTCCCAATAGCTAAATTCTTGCATAGGAACTGGTAAATTTGTTATAATGCTGCCCTGTCCCTGACAAAATACTATACATGAAGGATCATCCATGATAGCTGCGTTACTTTCTTCTTCTGAATCAACCGTCGTTGGTGTTTCAACAAATTTCCAAGCTAAAACACCTTTGTCAATAACTTCTGGTTGTTTCGTCACATCTATATATTGTGTTGTATTGGGAGGGTATTTTGATTGCCATTCTAGATGTTTTGTAGAATAATTAAAAATTTTCGTACATTTGTTAAAAAGATATTATATTTACTGGAAACGGCTTGTAATGTCTGATCGTCTATAACATCTACAGCGACTGATCTCAATGGTTGCCACTCACTATGTCGAAGAGATGGTATTTGTTCTTCGTTTTTGGTTTTTATACGTTTTATTATACGGATACCAAGGCATGCTGATAATGAAAGAAATACAACCAGACAAATAATAATAACAGCATAAAATCCTTCAGTTCCTGCTGCCATTTTTTTCTACTTTCTATCTATTTTTTTCTTTTTTTTTCTTTTGTCTAGAGATATAAATATGTATAAAAAATTGATCTATTTAATATTATGGTATTTGACAACAGCTGTGAAAGAGAAAAGAAGAGAAGAAAACAAAACAAAAAAGACAAGAGTATGTATAATTAGGGTTAGTAGTGGTGTTACAGCCAAGTATATCTTCTAATTTGTTTTAGTTCCCAGCTATGATTTTCCCCTAAAAGGTTACTTTTTTTTTTGATATCAAAATGAAGTTTCCTAATTTCTTAGGAACATAATAGTAACATGCTTACATAGACCTGCCAATGTTATTAAATGATGACTATCTTAATTCCTAATAAATTTTACAACTTTTTGTTATATAAGCCATTAAAAAAAAGTCAATGTGCTTTGCTTCAAGGTTCATACTTGATGCGACGGCCTTTTGATTTCGGGCAAACGCTTCTCCCTTGTCATTTACTGTTTTTGCAATTGTGTCAATATGTAATCTGGCTCAAAAACTAGGACTGATAACTTTTGACATTTGCTATAGATATTATAGCTGATCCAGATTTTTCTCCTACTACAATAGACACTTTTTCATCAAATCTCAAATCATTTTGTTTGGTATTTCGTACATAATTATATTCATTGACCGATAAAGCTCATCAAGGTGTGGTTTCTGTTGTAATCAACACTCTCTTGATTAATATAGTAATGAAGAAAGCTTAATACAGATATTTTAAGGGTGGTTATTATATATGCTACTCTACGCATAAATTAGTCGTATAATTGCAGCGAGAGTGTTTCGTTAATAGCAAATTGAAATAACAACATTGCACATTTTCTTTTAAAGAATTTTAACGCTGTATTGCAAGATTAAAAATCGCATTTTTTTTTTTTTTTTTTTTTTTTTTTTTTTTTTTTTTTTTTTTTTAAAATTTTTATTTATATTTTTTTTTTTTTTTTTTTTTTTTTTTTTTTTTTTTTTTTTTTTTTTTGCAAAATATAGATATATAACTATATGTATCTGATATGTTTGCTTGCATTTACCTGTAAAAAAGAATAAATATATCGCTTTTATTTTAATAATTTTTATTTTATAGGATCTTGGTTGACTTTGAACTTCAATTTCTTGATTTTACAAGTAATTTACATCTGTTAAACTTGGGAATAAATCTCCTTTCTATTTTTCCAAGGTTAATGTAGCCGATTTTTAAGAACTAATGACGGTATTGATGGATGGTCTACTTGAAATTTAACTGCTATTTTTGTAATAAAATCAGGGTTTCCTCAAATTGCATTATTCCCATAAGAGATATATATTAATTCAAGACAAATTACCTCCTTTTGAACAAGCAAATTGGCGACAGAATAAGAAATGTTCATAGTAAATGTACCTACTACCTTTTGTATTTTCTTCTTTTCTTTTCATCCTTTCGATATACAAAAGTTTGCTTATAATTAATATCAGTGAGAGTTATTTATGAACAAATCTTTTCATTACAAGAAGAACAATAAAGGCTGATAGTAATGCATTCATGAAGAACGAGGTGCCTTTGTTATTTAATGTAAAATCAAAAGCCTAGAGTTATTATGATTCTGTTTTTAAAGCATTGATATATTATAGTTCTAATTTCAAAAGAAATCGAAGCCTAGTGATAGGGCGAAGGCTGACGACTAGGTATTCAAGACTAAAAAACTTGATCAAAACAAATCAAAATGAATCTTATTCTACTGCTTTATTTTGTTTAAACCCAAACGTAATATTCCATATAGACACAAACACTTTCTTTTGCCCTCAAATATACTTTGCAATTCTAAGCGAAGGGTTATTGGAAGAGTTTGGGTCCCAAAACTTACAAATGAGGCAATTTTAGGCTATATTATCAAAGAGCAAGCACTGATTGTTAATTACACTGATCATGTAATTTTTTCTTTTTTACATGATCCTTGCCACAGCAAATTGCATCTGATAAAAAGATTCATAGTATAATATTCTAGGCTGGCAATAAAGATATTAACTCATTACCCAATAAGAAAACACTATGATAAGCGTCCTGATGCTGGCTGTATTGATTCAAAAGGAATAAGTATTGACAGATATATTGGATCTGTTGAAGCTAAAACTGCTTATAAGAAGAAGGACACCCTTAAGATACATTAAGACTTATTACGACTACTATTATTTAAAATACACTGCACTTGAACAATATGATCCAAAGTTTATTTCATTCATGAAGTAACCTGAAAAATAAATTTTATACAAATCTGCATGGTATGATTTACGCCACTTTGTAATATAGGGTCTAGTGTGTATGAGAGTTTCGATCGGGTCGGAAGCAATATTACTATTGTGGAACACAAATTATTAACATTGCAAATGCCATTGATAGAGTTCCCAGAATTCGTGATGAGTTTTGATAAATAGAAAAAGACTAATAATCTTTACCACTTCTGATAATATGGTAAAGGAGGAAGCTTTTCATACTTAAACCTTGATGATATTATAAATAGTCATAAATCGAAAACTATAAAAATATAAGCTAAAGCAACACAACTTTAACTTTTTAATAAAGCAAAATACAAATAACTATTTGAGACTACAAATCACATCTTTAGTCCTCATTTATGGCACTAGTAAAGCTTCAGCTGCTCAAATAATTCATTGAAGAAAAGATTTCTATATAGGAGGCATTTAACTACTAAAGGCTAAAAAATCCTTTTTTCCCTTTATTTCTGTTGAAATAGTGTCAACAGATTCATTTTTTTTTACAGTTACAAATACATTACGTTTGATAGAATAATAAATATGTAACACATAACCGAATATTTATAGTCATAAAAAACAACACCAACAAACCACAAATTTTATGTTATTGGAGGATTCAATTAGAGTTTATCAGATATTTGTTAAGCATCGAAAAATTGTGATTTTTAAAAAAAAAAACTCGAGAGTTTCTAAGGAATACCTCTACATTCTATTATGTTAACCTGCTTACTAAAATAATTGAACATTATACTATACAGCAGTGCGAATGTAATGGTGCTAATTATGGAAAAGCTTTTCTAGCAATTTTTTTTTATAATTTGAGTTAATCGGAAAAACATATATTTGAGGAAAAGTCAAAAAAATTAATCTTGAACCATTAATTAAACAACTTTATATTGTATACTGAACAGCCGTGTTCTTTTTTTGTCTATAAATACCTTAGTTAAAAACCTCATTTTTGGGTTCAAAAATTGCATTTTCTTAAAAATGCAATTTTTTCCTTATGATCCTTCGCCAAAAATTATCGAACAACAAAAAGTTGCAAAAATATGAGAAAATGGTATAAATTGCATCTATTAAACTAGGTGATTTTTTTTATATGCTTTAGAGTATTGAAAAATATCCCCAGGTTGAGAAATGCGCTGTTTAAAGTGCAATTTTATGCGATTTTGGTGCAACGATGACATTTCATGGCTAATTTCTCTAGAGGCGAGCTCATTCATTGCGGGTTTTATTACCTTTTAGCATATAGCTAACATTATTATACTCTATAAGTTCATGTTTGTTCATTATAGATCGACACTTTAGTTGTCATCTGTTTAATCACTACCAGCTGACATTGAAGAGCTAATTGAATTTATAAGCATATAAAAATCGAGTTAATATAACAGTGGTAAATTAAAAACTAAAAAATATTATTTTAATTTGGAAATCTGGAACAACTATTTATTTATATTTAAGTTGATTTCTTTTTCCATTAGTCTACCAAAAATATCTTTCAAACTAGTGATGATCTTATAAAACATTGAATTGCAGCAGAATCCGATGGCTCCGATGTAAATTGAAGCTTTTATTGGTTGAAGGAAGGGGGGCAGCTACTCATAGCATTTACAAAAAGCAGCCAAAAATACAAGAACAAATCATCATGTCAATATTTTTCAAGATATATGACTGAATAGACTAATAACAACTCAATTCAAAGTATGGTAGTTTGATTTGTTGCCGAGCACTTTGCGCTCATAAATGTTTGGTAAACTAATGCTGACTATCGAGTTTTACAATCAAAGATGTGATACTAAACTATTGTATTTCTCTCGAAATATTTACGTAAGATAATGTCTCGCACAACAACTAGTACAATTTGATTTAAATATGTTGATGAAATATTTGTAATTCAATGGTCTTGATTTCTAAAATCAATTACTAACTCAATTAGTTGCAAATTATGATTTAATACGATTATAATGGATTAGCAACCAATTACATAGGGCCCAAAAGCCTAGCATTCGACACATAAACACAGCCTTCCCTGAAAACCAGGTACGAAAGCTTGATTTCCTTAATAACCAGGTGCCTGAAATCAATTTACCTGGCAACTAAGAACAAAAATAAAATCTTTCCGGAAATGAAAATTTATTTTGTTATTAACTTTTTATCCGTTATAAGAGGAAATATTAAATAGCTTTATGTTATCTCATAATACAAACATCTATGCACGATGATTCCAATCTGATTTGCAGAGTTATTACTTACTTTCATATCAATTTCACATCAATTTCTCAACATAAGGTGTAAAAACAAACCTGTGAAACAATATATTATAGATATTCTCACTTTGGGGATTTTTCTGGAAGAAATACCAGAATAGAAGCACCTAATTTAAATTGATATATTTAGCTTGAAAGATGTCGATCTTTTGTTTGGTTACTAAATATAAATTTAGTATTCATCCCAACCCTATTGAAACACAGTTTTTATTAGTTTTTACTTTTTTTGGCGCTGATGAAAGAGTTATTTTCTTTCTTTCTTTCTTTTTCTTTATTCTTTCATTATAGCTAGATATAAAAAGATGGCTACAACAGTACAGCAATGTATGGATTCTTCCATGATTTGGTTGGCCATGTACTTCTTTTTAAATCTAGGCCTTACTCTTTACAATAAAGTCATCATGGCCATGTTTCAATTTCCTTTTCCTTGGGCTTTAACAGCTATTCACACCCTTTGTGGTACCATAGGTTCTTATATTTTTTGGAAAGCTGGTATCTTCAAACCTGCAAAATTAGGCGAAAGAGAAAATATGGTCATGTTGATGTTCTCAGTGCTGTATACTATTAACATTGCTATTAGCAATGTTTCTCTGTAAGTAAAATTATGTGTCTGTGTTGTTGTGGGGCGATTCCCTTATTTATTTTATTATTTCTTGTTTTGTATAGTAACTTAGTAACTGTTCCAGTAAGTTCAAGAAATATTATATTATTGAAAACCTCCTCGAGCTAATGGTTATGATATAGTTTCATCAAGTAGTTAGAGCAATGACACCTGTATTTACAGTCATGTTGAACGTTTTATTTTTGAAGAAAGTTTATTCTGGTATGGTTTATACTTCGCTTATTCCTGTAAGTAAAAGAAAAATTAAGGAGAGGACACAGTAAAAGATGAAAGATTTTCTTACAAACGCACAAAAAAAAAAAAAAAAAAAAACTTTACGTTAGGTTATTGCTGGCGTCGCTTTTGCTACCTTTGGCGATTATAATTATACTGCCATGGGTTTTATTTTAACAGTGTTGGGCACAGTATTGGCAGCTATTAAAACTGTAGTTACAAACCGTGTTCAAGTTGGACGACTTAAGCTTCATCCATTGGATTTATTATTAAGAATGTCTCCTTTAGCTTTTATTCAGACCATGCTTTATTCATATGCAACTGGAGAGATGGAACTTGTTCAAGAGTATTTCCAAACAAATTTAACTACAACTGTGTTTTTTGCTTTACTATTAAATGGTGTCATTGCTTTCTTTTTAAATGTTGTAAGTTTTACAGCCAACAAGAAAACTTCTGCATTGACTATGACAGTTGCAGGTACATATTCATATTATGAAAGATATGGTTTACGCGAATCTAAGAGCTTTATTTAGGCAATGTGAAGCAGGTACTTTCAATCGTTTTAGCAGTAATTATTTTCGATCTTAGTATCACAGCAACAAATGGTTTGGGTATTTTATTAACATTGGCTGGCGGTGCTTGGTACAGGTAATTTTGCAGTATAAAAAGCTATAATTTTTGATCTGAGATATTGATGAATACCTTATACATTATTTTAGTAACGTTCAATTGAACGAAAGCCGTAAGAAGAGTAAATTAATGGGTGGCGATTCCTTGTTGGGTGTAAGTGATAAGAATGAAAGTGAACTTTCAAATATCAAAACTCAAAAATAAGTCAACGCCTCATACGCTTCAATCAGTAAACAACTCTTTGTTAATTTTATATAGATGGATTCCCTTTTTTTCTTTTTTCTTTTTTTTTTTTTTTTTAGTTGGACTTTGTTACTTTTTTTTTACAATATATATTCCCTTAAACATACAACTCACATACAATTTTCATTTGTAAAACAAAAATAAATTAAGTAATTTATAAACTATTTAAATGCTTATTTTTTTTAAAAAATTTCATAAAGCTGTTGTTGGCGGATACGAGTGTTTTTACAGTCAATCACATCCTTGGGAAATCATAATTTGATTCGCATTCTGCAGATTCGACTAAAGCTGATCCATGACAAAGGTTATGGCCTATAGCAATACCAAAACTACCACAAATATTGCCAGGAGCATTTGTCGATGGAGACTTCTCACCCAACATTTTACGGCTCATCTTGACAATTGAATTACCGTACCAAATTATACTAACAAGTCCAAATAATGCAAGAAATCAATGATGCCTTTGAAAAAGAGCTTATCGTTGAGATTTCTGCAATTTTATTTCGACTGTTATCGGCTAAGATGCATTATATTCATCATCACCATCAACTGGTATCCGCATGGCTAAAAGTGTTTATTAATTTCTCTAATGAGTTCACGCTGGACACCATTTATATAATATAACTTGAGTTTTAAGAAATATATATTTGATATTCTTTTCTACATACCTTCAGGCTTGACCATAATATATACGCACTCCATCCTTATATTGTTTTGAGATCTAATTAGAGAAGAGAAATAAGGTCTTACACGATGAAATCATTACGCGAAAATTGGTGTATTTAAAGGTTTCAATTTTTTTGTGTTCAAACAATGAGATCATATTCGCCAACAATCATATTTTTATTACAACATTTATTATTCACATCTATTGGTGCTAAAATACACCCTAAAAGATTTAAAGAATAGATGTAGAAGACATTGCAGAAAAACTTTAATTATGTATCATCAGATGTATTATATTTGTAATGTTTTAAATATAAAAACTATCTGACAGATCAAGCAATTTCCATTGTTCAATAACTGGCATTAAAAGGCCGCTTTGATTATGAAAATCAAGAACTCCAATATAAACCTGAAATCACGGACGAACTAATTGATTTATCAAAAGAATGAACGTATGAATATCTTATGAGTGAAATGAAATAATTGCTTTGTGGTTCAATAAGAAGCATGATATTGGACGCATGATGGAATGCTGCATTGTCTGATCTGCATTTTAAGCTTCATGGTTTAACAATTGTTTTAAATTGGTAATTCGGTAATCCTTATTTCAGATAGATTACTGATAGTTACAATACAAAATGCCAGACATAATAAAATTGCAAATAATACAAATAGAGCAAGGATATAGACTTATTGCACACTATGCATATATTTAATAGAGGATTTAAATTGTATTTTTTTTAAAGTTTTGTACTGTATTATTAGACATGAATCATGATGTGGATCAACGTGGAGAACATGATCTAGATCATGTGAATACACTTTAATTTATTATAACATTAATTATAGCCTGGAACATTGGATGTGGGACCTTGATATAAATATTGACATAGCAGGTTTTCATTATGGCAATTACGCTGTTGGGTAGTATGTGTGTATAGAGTAAATATTTATAAAAATTTTAATACTTTGTTTAGTCGTAACAATAAGGTTTTTGAAGAGGGTCTTGAGCGACCGGATTAAGTTGTTGAAAAATACGATGATGGAAATAATTTCCAGTATGTATCATGTATTGGAGAAATTAAATTAGTTGGTAAATCTACTCGGTTAGGCTAATTGAATTTATATCTAATCGCTATTTTTTCAAATTAACAGATTGTGAAGAAAAACTTGAACAAAATTTTGTCGTTTCTGTGTGCAGGCAATTCTATTAAATTTTACTGTATGTCATTATTGTTGAACGATGCATTTAAATTTGTCGAAATTACTGAAATTTATCTTCCAAAAGAGCAGTATAATGCAAGCATTCTGATTTCAAGTTTGAACCTTTTGGGAATGGTCTGCAAAATTTAACTTCGAACCATTATTTGGTTTTATAAAAATTTTTAAAGAATAACTGAAACACTGCACACAAAACAGGCGAAAAAAGTGCTCGTTTATATTTTGGCATTCCCACAGAAACCCAGGGAGGCTAAAATAATTTTGATTCTATGGACAAGCGCTAGAAGTACCTACCACTTTAATGGAAGCTCATTTGAATGTATATTTGGCGAAAGCTGGCGAGCTAACTGACCATAGTAGGTAAAAATAGCAGGCAACCATCCTGTGGCTCAAGTTTATCGAATGAACAATGGCTCACGAAAGTTAATATTAGAGACGAGGGTAATACATAACTACAAAATTATTTGTATAGAGTGGCAGCTTACTTGAATTAATATTCATAGATACTGCGTTTTAATCATTTCAATAAGAGCGTGCAGCAAGGTATAGGTGCAATGATAAAATTTTTCTCAGTACACAGTAGATTATGAAATTAGTTCTTATATATTATAGTGTCAAAGATGTGTATCTACTTTTGTATATATGTTATATAAGATCGGATTTGCGATAATATATTTAAAAAAGAGTACAATAGAAGAGAATGTGTAATTAATCAGTTCTTCAACTGTACAATAAAAACAAGATAAGGTTTATTTAGATATAAAAGTATTGCCTTTTATAATGATTTAGTGTTGAGTTCCTGAGATACAATTAAGAGCGGTATTGAACTATTAGATCTGTTTGAGAGTAATTTATGGATTGATGTTAATCAATCATAATTAAGCCGTGATTGTAGAGCTTGTGAATTGCCTTGTTTCAATGCTGCGCTTGTTGTGCCTGGATTGTGATTTGATATATCTTGACAGCTACTTGAATGATTAACCGCTGAGGTTAAAGAGTATGGTGTCATGATTTGAGTGGTCCGAGCCTTTCGGTTAATTGATTGAGAAATAATAAACTAGGCGTTTCTTATATCCGATTCTAGACTTGTTCTTTCATATTCTAAATAGTAATCAATGGATTGTATAATCTATTGATTGGTTATAGAAGGCGATAAGGTATGATACTTGGTGGAATACAACAATATAGCTCAAAATTACTTGAACTAAAATTCAGCGAGATAGGGGTTTTTTTCAGTTTTTTTACAGCTGCAAAAAGTAGATTTCAGATAGTTTTCAAACTTTTTCGCCCAATATCGCGTTTAATCATATCCAATATTTAGCATACATGCACCTCTCCTCTACAAGCCATTAATATATGTTCAAAAATAGAGTAGCTAATACTAAAATATAGGCGTACTGGCTCATTATTATTGACTCACCAACCAATCTAAAATTGATTGAAAAAATCAAGTCTCGAAATTAAAATGTTAATTTTTTGTTTTTGTTTCATCTAAAAATGTTGATTTTTCGACGAAGATGATTTATCAAAAGGTAAACGTATAAAAATTATTCAAGTGAAAAAGTACCGTTTTATTATGAGCTTATAGAGAGAGTTTATATACTAATTTGATAAGTGAATTAAATATGAATGATAATATAATTAGAATGAACATGTAGATATTGTGTGAATATAATAGAATCATACTTCTATAGTCCCATAGCAGCATGATGATAAACGCATGGAATGCAGCATTGTATGATTTGCATGTCAAACATCATGGTTTGACAAATGCTCTAAACTGGTAATTCGGTAATTCCTAATTCTGATAGATCAGAAGAAATCAAAATAATAGCTCACATTACAGCTTAAAACTTATACTGACTGAGTCCCAAAATCGATCTGTCAAATTGATCCAAAAACGATCCAAAAAACAAAATTGCTCAATAGCTCGTGAACTGCAAGGTAAGTCAAAATAGTGTATTAAACAGTTTTTGTACAGATTAAAATTTTAAATTTGGCGAAATAAAAATTAAACAAATGTTTCACATTAAATGCTGAGTAAAATGCAATTCAAGTTTTAAAGGTTTTTTGAAGATACAAACCACTTTTTATAAAAAAGTTTCAAATCTAAATACTTGATAATATGTGCAACAAAATTATCTATGAATCTAGCTATTGACGAGCCTTTTATCTATATTTTTCGTAAAGAAAATAGGATATTTGTCAATTTTTTTTTCAAATCCAAAATTTGAAAGGAGGGTATACTCGACTTTTTTGGAGGCTGAATCAAGGATGTTCTTTTTTAAGCATTTTGAGAATATCTCGACGAAAAATTAATATTTTAAAAAAGCCTAAGATGGGCCTGATAGAGATTAGTACGTTCTATAATATGCATAAACAATAACTGCTACTCAATTTGATAATTATTATAAAATCTACTACAAAAAATGTCAAAAAAAGGAAAAAAAAAAAGTGTTCAAAACTTTTTTATACTTAAATATGTTGTAAAGAGCTTTAAAACAAACAATTTTTATTATTAAAAAATACTAGCATAGCTTAACTTTTCGTAGAGATACGAGGGCTCAAAGTTTTAATTTTTACTAGTAAAATACGTGTCAAATCTGAAACATTAGCAATGAAAGACATTATACCAACTGCAAAAAATAGGATATTTTTGGATACTTGTTTTTAGATTAAATTTGGGCATCTCAGGTACATTGACATATAATTTTTTCTTCGTGTTAATTTGTGGAAAAAAAGTAAATCAGGAATGAAAAGTGAGGCTTGGTTTTTAAGGACAAAGCAGTGAATTTTTCGTATATTTGAAGCTTTCGTGAGTTCGTGAGACATAAAATAAATCTAGAGATAAGTAGCACAACATAACTAACTCATATCTACTTAATAGAGTTTAGGGTGTGTATAAAAAGTGGTTTTTTAATAAGGTTAGTTATAGAAAAGAGAACAGGTTTTTGACATTGGAGTTTGAAAGCTATGAAAATTCAGTTTTTCGAAAATTCAAATTTTGCTCAAACAGATATTTAAAAAAAAATACAAAATCCATTTTAGTGTATAGAGTGTAACCTTTCTAAGTATACAGAGTAAGTTGATAAAGTTCTACAAATATTTAAGTGTAACTTTAACGAAACTAAATAAAATTTGTAAAGTGAGTATATCATTTTTTTAGTTTATCAAGCAATTAAAGGTTATGAAGTGTAACTGTTTAGCTTCCGCAGTAAAAAAAAAAAAGTATATAAAAAACTATTTTTTTATTACTAGAAAGTGTTTCGTAAAGGAAAAAAGTCAATGACAAAGGCTTAATCTCAGTACATCGTAGCAACAAAGACTGCTCTAGTGCTTAAAATTTATAATACCCCGACCATTTCATGTCGTCTGCATGCAATTTATCATTTTGATGTATTAGCAATTAGTATTACTATATACAGAAGCATTTAGCTGTAATGTATAGCCTTCATTCGCTCAAGTTAAACAATTTTAGTTCTTCCTTTAATTTTTTTTTCTTTTCTTCAACCTCTTTAATTTCATCTTGTTAAATATTTTGATACTCCCATTTGCTAATAATGCTTAATTTTTATTTTGCGTAAGGAACATTATATTTTTAATGATACAAATATACAGTACTGAAACTTTACAGCATTTTAACTAAGACTCTGCTGTTCCATTTGCTTTCGGAATTTACAAACGTGTATGTGTTTATATTGTTAGCTTTCTCAGGTATTTTAAGTAAAAGTAGTATAGAATTAATAATATTTGATTTATGATTTGAAATAACTAGGATATTGTCCCAAAATCTTATAGAATTGAGTAGTGTTCCTCGGTTATTACTTATTAGATAGTGCTCCTCTTCTTAAATTATTAAGACAGGATATTGTTCAAAATAAGATTTTATAATTATTTGGATAGTGTTCCCTGATTTAAATATTGTTAAACGGGGATATGGTTCCTAAATAATACTTAAACGGATAGTGTTCCTTATTCTTTATATAATGCAAAGAGTAGGATATTGTTCCTGTATAAGATTCTTTAAACTTATATCGATAGTGTTCCTTATTCTTAACATAATAAAAAAAAGAGTAGGATATTGTTCAATATAGTACTTGATTAGATATTGTTCCAATAGAAGTAGGATAGTGTTCCAAATCAAGATTTAAGAGCTGTAAGAGATTACGAAAAATCAATTAAAACAAGATCAGAAAGATCAAAAGAAAGCAAATAGGCAAGCCTAAGGGTAGTTATTAATGACAAAATAAACTGAAGTAAACTTTATTATTTTATGTTTTAACAAGAGTATTTATACTTATTACAAAGTATTACAAAAGAAATTAGAAGGTGTACAAAGTACAGGACAAGAAAACAATATCATTGGCCACAACAATATCAGGACCTAACAATATTTATGTGGTATAACATTCCGTTAAACGACAGTGAGAGATAATGACCAAAAATATTTCCAACTAGTAGCAGAGACCTTCCGAAGAGACTCAGAAGCAGTTTGTGATGACTGAAAGACAGATCGAAAAAGTTTAGCCGAGACCTTGGATCTAGCCACAGATAGAGAGACATCAAGAGACAGAAGATTCACAAAAAAAGTAAAAGAAATGTTCGTGTCCACGAAGGACGCTTGACAACACGGTGGAATAAAATAGTAATGAAGTTTGAAATTCCCGGTGATTAACCGCTTATAGATTGTTGGAGGAGCATGCTTCCACACCAGAAGATCTGGATCTAGAGTATCTTTCCAATGGAGTAAACGCAAATGAGGATCATAGTGAAATACATTAGAGACTAACATTTGTTTGACCTTAGCTAGAACAGACATCAATAAAGAAGAAGGAATATAAAATGCATCCTGTAAAGGTAAAATCAGAGCAATAGCAGGACTAATGATAGCTTGATAAAAAGAACGGGGGATGTAATCAATAGCTTCATAGAGCATATCAAGAGTCCCGATTCTTTGTTTCCGTACACCCTGAGTCCGAGAAGAAAAAGGAGAGGAATATGATGATAATGATATTGATTGACATTTCGAACGTGATGACTTAGCATATAGAATACCGTGAGATTAGCAATGGCCTGTTGGTCTAAAGTAAGCAGAGGTTAAAGTCAACGGAAGTAAAGAGCAGAAGACTGTAATTGGATATCAATAACCCCAAGGCCACCTTGAGCTTTGGAAAGTGTCCAAACACTCTAAGGGATGACAGGGAAGATACTTCGCCTAAGAAATTGGATAGCAGCTGAACGTAGCTGTTTAAAGTCTGTTGCAATAAGAGGAATTATCCACAAAATGTACCACAATTTTGATAGAATCAAAGAATTAAGAATTGTTACTCTCTCCACAACCGATAGAAATTGAGTAGAATGTAGTTCCACTAAAAATTTCAATTTGGTTACTAAGTCAGACATAAAATTAACACGTTGAATCCGACTCTGGATGAGAGGAAAGCCGCGATATATAATAGACGTATCATATTCTACCAAATGTAGATGCCTAATCTGAAGATGAATCAAAGGAAGACGCCGGTAATCCCATGTAGCTCTCCCTGAGACCGAGAATTCTTCTAGTTTATCATTATTGAACTTAGCATTGGACGCCGAGAAAAAAAGTTTCATAACCGAGGTCAATCGAGATAAATCAATATGATCATGAGTAAAAACCAAGGCATCACCAGCATAGCAAAGGATCTTGGTCCGGAGAGTATCGAGAAAATATCCTTGATAAGTTTGTTAATAGATAATTAAAAGTAAAAAGAGCTCAAAAGCCAGGTTGTAGATGGATTTGTCAAATTGATTTGGGACTTAGCTATCTAGTTTTTAAGCCATGATGTGAACTATAACTTGAATTTTATTTATGAAAAACCATAATTTCTTAATAAAAAAAAAAGAAATTGCAGCATAGATTTTAGTTGTTTGTATATGTGAATGCAAAAAACTATCATCTCAAAGTAAGTGCTTAGTTTCTACAATCGATATTAGGTTGAAATTAGGTCAATGCACTTTAATGTGATAATGACCTTTTATTTTAGGACATATATCAATCGATACGAATGGATTAGAGGTATTTCGTTTTAGACTTTGACAAAAATTAAGCTAGTTGTAATTATATGATTCATTAAATATTATTTCACTTTGATCTGCGATATATATTAAGTTATACTCCTAATTCATATAAATACAGCTAATAAATGAAAATGAATAGATTTATCTATTTCTTTTCTTCCTTTTTATTTATGACCCAATGCCAATAAAGGTATTTATACTACTTGCAACCAATTATTTTATAACTTGATAAGATCAGCCATATAGCAATTGCAATCAGCAGTATACTCTCTTGTCTCCCCATCATAGAATCAAAGTCAATTTTACAACATCCATATTATATCTCAACTGACAGCCACTTAATCTATTAAACCAGTATTTGGCGAAAAATTACAAATTCTTTTGAAAACCACCTTAAATCTAACGTGATATTAAAAAATCAAAGGATATTATAATTAAGCTTTGGCCCACTTGTAATTTCTATTCTATTAGTAAATACAGAAAATTTCATTTAATCATGACAAGTAGATACTAATTTTTTATATTGTATCAAAAGATTCCGAGCAATTAAATTTCAAATTTAACGTTGCAAAAATAAACTGTGCATGCATAATATTCCATTTGTTATTATCACATAACGTTAGAAGCACTTGATCCAAAACCTAACTACTTGTCAGCTGATGTCTATCATAACAAGTAGGATAATTTTATGATGAGTGATGTTAATGAAACGCTGCTAGAAGCGCATTATGTTGTATTATTTGTCTCGCCTTACTAAGTAATGTATAGCTTTATGTAATAAGTCCATACTACTACTAATAGATTGGCTGTTGAGACTATGCTCCTGCCAAGACTTAAATTGATGCTTCCTAAGTTATCCTTAGTAAACCAATATTCTTCAAGTTGTACATAATTTTTGATAAATCATTTTTGCTGTAATCATAAATAGCAAAGACTTCATTATACTTTTGCCGTTTTAATTTGAATATTTCGTTTATTATAAAGCATAGAAATTGCTTCACCAAGTCTAATTCAATGTGATTAAGTTAAGAAAAATGTACTGCTTCATGATGTAAGTAGCTCTATGGTGGTACTCGTAAATGATATATATCTAACATTCAAGCATATACAATTTAATTTTATTTGTTGTATTGATCTAACTGAAATAAAATAGATGCTAACAAACCGTATCAATGCTTCCTTTCATAGAAAGAAACATTTCGGAAGTTCGCTTGTTAAAGATAAAATTGCTACGGCACAGTGCATCTAGACAAAATAAAGAGATTTAATGACAATTAATACTACAGAAGTACATAAAATGAATCTTTATTTAACAACATGTTTGAAACCAATTTATGAGACACGTGTGTGTGCACATACCCATATATAACCCAACCACACAAATAACTACATTCATGTGTACACAAGGTGGCCAGCAGGAACGTTTCACACACAACAACAATATTAATATATATAACAATTTTTGGGCTTTTTCATTTCTTTCTTTTTCTTTTTCTTTAGTTTGTATCATAAAAAAAAAAAAAATCTCCCCTTCCCCTTTGTATATTCTTTTTCTTTCTTTCTCTCGTCAACAAAAAATGAACATTGTATTATTTCTTTAAAAATCAACATCAACAACAATAACAACAACATCATTAACAACATTAATCTTATGAAAATATAAAGAAACCAACATAATCATTTCACTTGAATAAATTCCATTTTATAATTATATATCCCTTTTGTTCCTTCGACTTTACTTTATATATCTCCTTAAATAACTATAAACCCCCCTTTCAACAACCATATCGCTGAACTTTATCTCTCTTCAACTCTATCTTATCTCCCGGCTAAACTTCAAGAAAATTCTCCCAAAAATGACCTCAGAAGATATCTGGAATCAAGTATCGGAAACTATGATTGACAAATTAATCGACAACAAATATCAACTTGTGGAAGAACTTGGTCGTGGTTCTTATGGCTGCTTATTCTTGGGTCAATCATTGGAAACAAATGAATATGTTGCTGTTAAAATACTCTGTAAAAAGGGCCTCGATAAACCACAATTAGATTTACAACAGTTGGAAATTGATATTCAACAAAGTCTTCACCATGCTCATTTACTCGGTCTCAATCAGGTGATTCAGGAACCTGATTTTGTGTATATGATTATGGAGTTATGTGATCAAGGCGATTTATTTGAATACGTAGTACAACATCCTTATGATGTAAATTGTCATGTTATATTTTTACAAGTATTGGAAGCAATCGAATATATGCATCAACACAACCTCTATCATCGTGATATTAAATTGGAGAATATTTTATTACAAAAAGAAGATTTTGTTAAAGTAGCAGATTTCGGTTTAGCAACTAAAGAAAGATATTCATTAGACTTTGGATGTGGTTCAACTACTTATTTAGGACCTGAACATTTTGGTGCTGATGGTGAATCTGAGATATTAGATCAAGAAGAATTCGATCCCTACGATGCTGCTGCTTCTGATATTTGGTCATTAGGAATATTATTATTAGCTTTATTGTTTGGTAGAAATCCATGGCAAGAAGCAACTGAAATGGATATTGCTTTTACTGAATTCAAAAAAGATTCCATGTCATTATTACAATTATTCCCAGATCTTAGTCTTGAATGTATGCAATTCTTACAAAAAGTGCTTGTCATTGACCCAAAACAAAGAGTATCTATTAGCGAAATGAAGATACTATTCAGTAAATTGAATAATTTGACCTTTGATCAACAAGAAGAAGATGAAGATGAGATCATATCATCGCCAGTAGATATTCACACTGTACAACACAAAACCAATAAGGCAAGTTATGACTCTGCCATTTTCAGTCAAGAAGATGGTGGTAGTTGGTCAGATATGGTTGAGGAAGATTTATTATGTGTAATTGAAGACGACTTTGAGCATATCACTTTTGATTCAACTGAAGAAGAACAAGAGTTGTTTATTCATGAACAAGAAAAGGAATCTTGGTGGTTATAATTTAAATAAAATTGCTACCTTTGTTTCTCAAATTACCAATGTTTTAAGATTTTTTTTTTAGTGTTTTCAAATGTATTATTGTTATTATATAAAAACTAATGCATCTAACTTTTGACATGTTTGGTGTCTTGACGTATTTTTTCTTGCCAACATGATTAGCTATTTTTACCCAGAATCGTACATTGATCTCAATAAATTGGGTTTCACAAAGAATGATAAATGATTAAAACATCGTGAATTTTATATTGACAAATGTAAGCACACAGATTTTTTTTTTTAAAAAAAAAGGGTTATTCGTAAATTCTTGCATACAAAACACTCCTTAGTACAAATAGATACAAAGAATCTATTTAAAAAAACATTATATTTAGTCAGAAAACAAGTATTCTTCAAGAAAATTGGTGTACGATGATTATGCAGGTTTTGAATAATTGTAATGAACCATATTAAGGAACGAAAACGATGATGAAACAAATGCGCCCTATCAAGTTCTAGATATTTAATAAAAGCAAAGTTTATGCCATAATAGATTAGAGGTCATATAAAACAACAACCAAGCCATATAATTAAAATTGCAAATGCGTACCAAACCATTAGATTCACTTCTATATATGTAATTTCAATGTATTTACATTCACTATTTTGAATTGCTCCGGAAAGTAAACTAAATTTTAATTTATTATCGACCAAACTGCAGTTACTGACGAAATAGATTGTTGTTTACATGTATAAGCTACCACATAAAGATTGGCCATGAACTGTATACATGTATAACATATAAATATGCTATTATTTTTCTACCCTTTGAATGTATTTTATTTGCTTCCATGATCTTACAATTGCAATATCCTGCTGTACTCATTATCAATCAATCACAAAACCTCGTCAATGCAATTTTACCTTGCAGTACCCTATAATTTGCTATTTCTTACAGTATTTCTACTTTAAATTCAGACAAAATAAGTAAAATTTGGGATGAAATGAGAATAAAGTTTGGATGTAGCGAGAATAAAGTTCGGATATAATGGAAATCGAGATTTAGATAAAGTGAGGATAAAGTGAGGATAAAGTGAGGATAAAATTGGGATGAAATGAGAATGAAATTTAAAGATGATGAAGAGGAAAATTGAAGAAGATTAAATTAGTCTCAAGTATTATCTCAAAGAGTTAACTTAAATGAACTTACCTGTAATAATCTAAACCTCCGAAGAAGAAACCGTGTTTGATACGGCGATATTATAAACAAACTTCACATCATTTTCTTTAGAAGTATCAATATCCAAGCCAGAGATGCAGAGTATACAATACTATAATGTTTTAGACATTTGCACCATCTTGACTTGTAAGATAATAGAATACTGTCTAAAAAATCAGTCTACAACAAGTTAATAATCATACATCGTTCATTTGTTAAAAATATATTAGTGATAAATAAATATATCAGTATGAGAAATTATTTAAATGTTCATAAAGCATTCTGCAAACAAACTCCTTAAAGTATGCGAATTAATCGTGCTTAGTTCAGAACAAGTCGGCAGAATACCATTCAGCGCACCAGTCTAGAGGAAGAAATAGAAACATTTGAGTCTTGAGTACAGCAATCTTGAGCAATGTAAATCTTGAAAACCCTTAAAAAATCATAGGCATAAAAAACCTTCTCCAAAGACTAGTAGGAGGGGAAAAAACCTTTAGATCTTGAAACATCATTGTTGTTGAAATTATTAAAGCAGAACAAAGACCACAGGCTTAAACCCCCCCCTCCCAAAGTAGGTAGGAGGGGAAAAAACCTTGTAAATCTTGAAGACACCATCTTGCAGTAGAAGAGACACCAAATCACAATCAATGAAATAGAATAGCAAGATCATAGGCTTAAAAAACCCTACTCCAAGAAACAATAGGAGGGGGAAAACCTTTAGACCTTGAGCACATAGCACCAGCCTTGAAGAAACATCAATATTGGGCCTTCGCAAAGATTACAGGCTTAAAAAAACCTTCTCCCGAGATTGATAGGAGGGGAAAAAAACCTTGTAAATTTTGCAAAGGCAATCTTGAGGTTGTAGATACATTATTATAATAGAAAGTCTCGAAAAGTAATAATAGCGAAAGTTTTAAAAACGATGCTCAAATACAGATGAGAGAGAGAGAGAGAGAGATACAACAAGAAAAGCCTTGTAGGTCTTGAATAGAAATACAGGATGTTTGGACAATATTGTACGTTTTAATAAGTAAAGCCTCTCTTTTGGACATCTTTTAGATGTGATACTTACATTTAATAATCTTTTCATGAGGGTATAACCGTGAAACTATAAATAAACAAATATTTAAAGTATCTAAAATAATCAATGTTTACACGTACCAAATGTTCAAATTATGAAGTAATTTCAATATAAAAGCAGAAGAAGCAAAATGTATAGAAAAAAAGAAAGAAAAAAAGATAAAAAAAATGAACAAAAAATTTTCTTTTCATCATTCTACTTATAATATAAAGAAAAATGATAAATTGCGTTACTCCATGATACGAAGGCACAAACCATTCTCTATATTTATTAAGTATTTAAAGAATTGCTTAGGGCTAGAAAGAAATAATTTTTTATTTTTCTTACAGTGAAAATGATTGTAAGATATTACTCTCTCCTGTGATGTTTTTATCTTTTTCAATACGTATTTCACTTTTTATATAGTATTAAACTGCACTTTTTCAATGTTAGCTCTTTTGAGCATGAGCCTAATTCATAAAGAATAAATGTTTAATTAAGCAACTAATATCATCTAGAAGTAACATTTTATTCATCCAAATATGATTCACAATTTGTACGAATTTACATTCTCACTTTGTCTAGATTTCATTTTCGCTTTGTCTCATTATACAACTACAATCGTCCAAAAATTCAATTGGAAATCGTCTTGAAATGTCATCCTCTTATTACATTTTACTTTCGCATTTTCCCAATAATCCCAATTGGGGTTTTCTTTATCCTTTTATCACTTTTGATCTGACTAGGGCAAAATAAAGCATATCAAAGATGTTACGTGCCCAATGGTCATTTTTATTAAATTATTATAAGTAAGATTATATCTTTAACCGTATTAGATCACTCAAAGCAACGTGATACGGTGGCACAAGCGGCCCCTTAATTACATCAACTTGCAATTACGACAGCCAGCAGTACTTCAAACACCTGTAATTGATTATTTTTCTCCTTTATAAAGCCCTGTTAAATTCCTTTTATCTGGACTATTTAAAATGGGAAATAATTATAGTACAGAAGAATTAAAGCAAAAAATACAACAGGATTTGAAAATAGATGTAGCATTTCCATTCTTTCCACTTGGAAGAAAAACTGGTTCAAGCGCGTGTTGTGTTGTAAGTTCATCAAGTTTATGCAGCCATGATGAATAAAAAAAAACCTAAAAAATATATAATTGTAGGTAGATACAGAGTGGATTGAAAAAATAAACAACACAACTTCATCAGATGAACCACTCGTACTAAAAAATCCTGGATATTCTCGAATTATTACAGAAGGGTCGTTACAAAAACAATCACCGACAGTTAATATCTATGCTACAGTACTCTGTAAAAAAAAAGCAAACAGTTTGCCGTTATATAGATCAATGTCTGCTATAAATAAACAAGACAAAAATCAGGATGCAGACGATCGATGGCCATTAATCAACTATATACAATCTCTTTTGGAAGGAAAAGGAGCAGATCAAAAAATCGAAATGCTTAACGATATGTTCGCCGAGTATTCATTTACGGAAGATCAAACTGAATTTGTGAAAACAATACAAACAACTTTATGGCCAAATTGTAAAAGATTCAAAAAGATAGCATCTCAATCAAATAACGATGATTATATAATACTCGAGCAAGAAGATATTGCATGCGGACAGGAATCAGATACTTCAAATTCGAATCTACCAGATGTATTTGCATTAATTGAAACAGAAAATACATACTACTTTTTAGCTTCTTATCGTGGTGCAACATTACAAGATTTAATTATATATAACCCAGGTGTACTTAGTTCAAATCTAAAGAAATCTTTTATTATTTATCAATTATTACGAGTTATTGCTAGTTTACATAGCAGAGGAATCATGCATGGAGGTATAAAGGCATCTAATATTCTTGTAGACGAGAATCTTTGGATACAATTAGCTGGCATAGAATTCGAGCCAAATCCAATCGATTTTGGTAAGACATGATATTTTATACCATAGTTTGGTTATGTAATAGTTGAATTAGATTGGAAAAAATGGCTATACGAACAAGAATTATCGAAAATGTCAAGAGAATTGCCAGAGGAACCACTTGTTATTAGTTGGGTAAAAGGAAATATTTCCAATTATAGTTATTTGATGGCATTGAATCATTTAGCTGGCAGAAGAGAAGGTGATCCCAATTTCTATCCAATTTTGCCTTGGATTACAGATTTTTCCGGCAATTCAATTACTGATGGTTGGCGTAACTTTAAGCAAACCAAATTTCGTATCAATAAAGGCGATGAACAGCTGGACTTTACCTTTGATGGGCCTGTACCTCATCATATCACCGACATATTATCAGATATTACATACTATGTTTATCAAGCTAGAAAGACACCAATACCAGTATTATGTCAATTCGTAAGATCAAAATATGAACCCAACGAATACCCCTCATCAATGCAAAGATTGTATCAATGGACACCAGATGAATGTATACCAGAATTCTATACCGATCCTACTATCTTCAAATCAACTCATCCAGACATGCCGGATATTCAGATACCAAAATGGGCAAGTTCACCTGAAGATTTTATATTAAAACATTCAGAAGCACTTGAAAGCGATTATGTATCTTGCAATTTGCATCATTGGATTGATCTTACATTTGGCAATGATTTAACTGGAAAAGGTGCTGTAGAAGCTAAAAATGTGGCATTACCTTTATTAGCTGGTCAAAATAGTTTTATGAAGCATGGTATAATTCAATTATTCAAAGATAAGCATCCTCAACGTGGATGTAATTGGAACAAGACCAAAAAAAGGGATCAAACGTTATTTACAAATTCACCCAAAATAATTCCTACTACAGCCACTAGTACTACAGTAAACAATGAAGCTTCAGAATTTAATACAATTATGGATATACCAGCCACAGCAGCAATAATTTCAAACAAGTCTCATAGAAGTAATAGTGTTAGAACAAGGCAAACTATCTTATCAAACAGTAATAGTGTTGATAGTGCAACTACAGGTTTACTTTCTCATATGGCAAACGCATCACCAACAGGAACGACTGCTACTGCATCAATCAATACAATTAGAGACCGTACACCTTCAATCCACTCTACAGCTTCATCTATTGATACTAGTCGTAGTTTGCCTTTATCGATAGCAGCAGCCGAGCCATTTATATCAGTACTTCGAACTGAACCTATTCGTATGCCTCACCATATAGATGAATTACATTTCATTGATGATTTAGATCATTTCGAAGATATGGTTGCATTTGCAGCTAAATATAAATCTTTGAATCATTCAGAAGTTATACTTAACCCAATATATCCAAATCCGCCTCAACGTTTTACAATAGATCCTATGGATACAACTGCCAAAAAACTACCTAATCCATTTTCCGTTGGTACATCGCATGACATGTATTGTTTGGGTCACGTTATTGAAAGTATATATACTGCTGGTAACTCAAAAGTTGTTGATTCAGATGGAGAGCCATCTCAAGCACCTGCTAGTGGTTATTTTGAAGTAGGTAATGGGGATGTATCTTACGATATAGCGCCTACAGGTAAAGTAGATGTTCCACATGCGGTTACAGGTGTCATCACTGCACTCAAATCAGATCAATGGCAAGACAGACCTACAGCTAAAGCTATATTATGCGCCTCATTCCCTGTAATGACTGTAAGAAGTAGTCGTTGTTCATTTCCATTTCCAGATACTGTACCTGAAATGTACGATTATCTTGCTGCTTTTCATCAAGCTGAATGGTCAAGAAGACTTTATCTAGCTGATAAATGGATTGATCGAATTTGCGATCTAGAAGATGAAGTAAGTTTTTGTCTACATTAAATGATGATAAAGGCATCTAATTAAAAAATGCATCTAATTAACAAATGCATAGGCATTTTTGTTGTTGTTACCTAGCTTTTCTCAATTATTCACACACATTGAAACACGCATTGGATCAATTAGTTTATTTCCAAAATTAGCTCAAAGATTAGGACCTGAAAGAGCTCGTCGATATTTATTAAAGCGAATAATTTCAATGTTTGAAGCATTACGACCTAATATTCCAAAAGTACTATTTGGGCACAAAATCGTGTATGAGTTTGTCAAAAGATTGGGAATTTCTATATTTTTGCAACAATTATTACCTTGTTATCTTGAAGCATTGGCTATACATGACCCTGCAATTAGTAATGACCTTGGTAGTTCACTAACAATAGCTTCAACATCAATATTAACAGCAACAACAGAAGCAACATCGACATCAACAACGACAGCTACTACTGAAAAGACAAAATCAACATCTGATCTTGCTGGAGATGCAATGACCCATATTTGTACCTTACTAGGCCCTATATTGACATCCAAACATATCATTCGACAATTGGTAAAAATTATTCTTCGAGATAATCATATACGGTACCCATTAATTGGCACTACTGTGCGTATCATTGGAGGCTTTGGGTCTACATTTACTTCTGTACAATATGCTTACCTGATTAGTTTGATTGATAATTATCGCAAATCAGCTTCAAGCAAGAACACTAAAAGTATATGTTCTATATTGACATTACTTCAGGATTTAGTGCCTTACATGTCGAATGAAGCACTTGTTACCGAACTCAAATCTGGTTTTATTTCAACTTTATACCAATTGCTCGAACCTATTCACACTGCAGATGACATAAAATCCATAACACCCGAACAGTTAAAATTAAGATTAACTTTGAGTATGAAAACCATTGACTATTTGTTGATGGCTAGTCAAAAGTTGACAATACAAGAATGGGAATCTACTGTAAGTAGATATTTTACATTGAAAGTATAGTTTATTTTAACAATTATATAGATTGTATCAACATTGCAAAAGTACTTTTCTGGTTTTACTGTCAATACAGAGGATGGTGATGACGAATTGATCAAAAATAAGCCATCAAACTCACTTTCATCACAAAAGAGTTATCAAATGATGTACGCCTATTATAAATTTAGTCATATCGTATCCATTGAAAAATTAAGGCGTGTTATACCAACAAGGTAATTAAGTTATACGATATTATAAACAATGACACTAAGCTCTATGTACACTAATAGCGATGCTATTGAGACAATGATGTTTAATCATTTTTCATTCAAAAACCAACATATACCACTTGAAGAGTTAACAACATCTGTATCTACCTCTCGCATTGAATCAAAACCGGCAAAGAAAATATCTCCTCTTAGTATATCATCTACTAAATCGGATACAACATCTATTAACTCTCAACAGCAGCAACAACAGCAACCACCTAGTAGCAGCAGCAGTAAATTTATGGCTTGGATGGCACCTAACAAGAAACCATCGCAAACTGGTAACGATGCTTCGTCTATATCATCAAAATCATCACAGTCAAAATGGAACGTAGATGATTTATCCATAGGATCAGGAAAACATAATATGCAGAATATTGATATTACTCGTTTGTATGAGTTTGCTACCAAGAATATTCAATTGTTTGGCTTCACGCATTCTAATTGTGTTGATAATAAGCTTGATGTTACACCAAAAAATACTACAAATACAATAGCTAAAAGTACAGCTTCTTCGGTGACATCAACGACATCAACTTCAATTACCATAGAAAACTCAAAACCAAAATTATCCGATAATACTTTTATTAAACTTAATGAAAAAGAAAGTAAAACCAAAGTGCCAACAAGCGTATTGCCTTGGAAAACAAAATGGAAGCCTTCGCCCGAGGATAAAAGGTTTGCATAGTTCTCATAACATATATTATGTTTATTAATTTAGAAATATAGAAATTGGAACCGATTTTTATCTACAAATTCTGAAGAAATGTCAAAATCAATGCAGTTTTCTTTTAATGATCTTAAATTAAGAGGGTTTGCTGGTCATAGTGCTGCTATTCGAACATTTGCTGTGAATGAACCTGCCAAGATATTTGCTTCGGGTTCCAAGGACAAAACTGTAAAAATTTGGTCGCTAAATGTACATCAAGGCATTGAACATTGGGAGACAAATCCATTTTCAGAGAGTCTGGTCACATATACAGGCCATCGAAGAGGTACAATCAATGATGTACATTTTTTGACAACAGGTGGTTTGAATGATATTGTGGCAAGCTGTGATGGTCATGTACACGTAAGTTTTTTTTTTTTTTTTTTTTTTGTAATTAGTCCTAGATATATGGCAACTAATAATTTACAAAAGTTATGGAATCCTGAAACTGGCTCTGGTTTACATCAATTCACAGGTGGAAGATCATCTGTTGTATCTGTTAAACCTATTTTCCAATCAAGACATTTAGTTGGTGGTACTATTGAAGGCAATATCACCTTCTTTGATGCTCACAATTACTTACCCTTACACACTTGGAAATCAAGTTCAATGTTGAACGGCGTAATTCGAATTATTGCGGTGAATCCTGCAGAGACTTTAGTTGCTGTTGGATTCTCAACAGGTGCCATTTCGCTTATTGAATCAAGAACAGGCACACTTGTTGCTAGTTGGAAAGGAGGAGATACCGAGATAACATCAGTAAGTGTGCATGCAAGTTACCAAATAGATGTAAATCTCATATCTTATAATTTGAACAAATTAGATGAAATTTTACACGGATGATTTGCTTTTGTCTTGTGCACCAGCAGATCATTTGATATGTTGTTGGAATGTCAACAGATTGGCTTTAGTAAAGACAATTTCTGCGTCTCAAGATGTTACATCTTTAGATATATTCAAAGATGAAATATTAACAATTAACAGCAATAATTCAGTATCATTTATTCCCATTAATGACGATGTAAGTGATTTTTTTTTTTGTTTTTTTTTGTTTTTGCTGCGATTTACGTAATTTGCTGATTCAAACTTATTTTACGTAGTTTCAAGCATATTCTTCAAAATTTAAACCCTCAATCATCAAATCTGCTGTAAGTTCATTTAATATTATACCAACCGATCAGTTATTATTATTTGGTTGTGCAGAAGGAGAGATATTTTTATATGCATAGGTTCATATCTGTATATAATAGGCGGTAAATAAATATTACTTAATGAGTAATAAGGTGCCTGATTTGGGCAAATATAAATATTTAAATAAAAAATTTTCGTTTTTCACATACTGAAAACAGCGAGAAACTTGCTCTAAGGAATACTGATCTAAGTAAGCTTTAATGTTACAGACATTTAATCCTATACGCATCAAATTGTGCTCTAAATTTAAACTTTTCCTATGGATAATTGTGCATCCAGTAATATTAAAAAACAAGCTCGCTACCTGCTATTTACGCTCACAGATGGCAGCAAACAATAATAGATTCACATTGGTTTCTATTGCGATTGTAGTTGTGGCAAGGGTACATCCATATATAGCTTAAATTTTGGTCACCATAAGTTTGGGCGAAAATCGTAAAATGATAACGCAAACTTCGTTGAGCGTTTTCACTATCTGCAGAAGCTGTTTAAGCTATTTTTTGACGATTTACGACTAATTAGACCCATAAAAAATGATTCATCAGATTTAAATATTCTAAATATAAAAGCCTTTTGGTAGGTCCGTCGGTTTCCATTGTTCAGGAATTAATAAAATAAAAAATAACTTAAGCAAAATTACAGATTGAAAAAATAGCATATTATGTTTAAGCACATTAACCTATTAACAATAATTTTTACTACCACATCTAATAGATTTCTATCTATTGTTATATATTACCATATAGATTCAATAACTTTATTAACCCATATTCAATTCATTTTAATAGAAGGCACTTTTACGTTGATTTTAATTTACAAAGCCGAGATAAATCACAAAACAGCTTTTTAAAATATACCTTAGGTATTACTTGATAGAAAAAAATTGATTGAATCATGCTACCTGTTCCTAAATGTACCTCATTTCTTATAAAAGACTAAAAATACGTGCGTTTTCCTTAAAACTTAGGTCTAATTTTTAAATTTATGCTCAATTTTTTTTTTCTCCCTAGATAACAACACAATAAAATTGTATGTCAATATATCTGAAGTATTCAAGTTTAGTTCAAAAATAAGTATCCAGGAATAACCTATTTTTTACTGTTGGTATAACTTTTTCAGTGCTAATGTTTCAGATTTTTCCACGTATCTCACTGAGAAAAGTTACAAACTTTAAGCTCCCACATCTCTACGATAAATTAAATTATACTAGCACATTTTAATAATAAAGCTTAATTTTTTTGTAGCACTTTATAACATGTTTAAGTATGCAAATATTCTGGGTGTTTTTTTTCCCATTTTGACATTTTTGTAGTAGGTTATAAAATATCTCCTAGATTGAGCAGCAGTTAGTTTTTATTCCTATTATATATATATCTTCGTGGGATTTTATCAGGTCCAATTAAGTTTTTTTTAAAAAATATTAGTTTTTCATGGAGATACAGTCAAATCTCAATCTAAGGGAGCTCGTGGTTTCTTTTAAAAAGTCCCTTATATCGAGGGCCTCCCTTAAATCAAATTTAAAACACAAATCAACTTCAATTTTAAGAAAGGAATAAAGGCACCCTAGATAATCACACCACATCCTTAATCCATGATACAAAAAACTCCTTTATATCGAGGTTTCCGTTATATTGAGGGACCTTATATTGAGGTTTGACTGTATGTCTGAATACAACTTCATATGACCAAGCCAAAAAATAAATTGCCTATTATGCACGTAACAGACATCTCACTCAATTAAAGCTTACCTTACACCGTTGTCCCTTTTTTGTCCCTTTGACATATTGTACTTACAGAATGAATATAATTTGTTAATTACAATTATAACATTACTATTATCGTCTGTGTTTTCAATGCAATTTTACCTATTAATATAGTCTAACTATTAAAATTAATTCGTGTAATATGTAATTGTTGTAAAGTGCTTGCCGCTGTTATACATATGGAGGAAGTCCCGTTTATAAAAAGGCGAGGTAAAGTATGTTTCATTATAATACATATACACATTAAGAATTTGAGAAAGTGTTAATTTTCTTTTGGATTGTAGTATGTTTGTATTTAGTCTAATATTTGTGAAAGGTAAAAAATGTTATTATGTGAATTTAATGAAATTCATCGTTGCCATGCAATATATTGCATGATTAAAATGATAAAAACTGATCTATCGGAATTAGGAATTACCGAATTACCAGTTTAGAGTATTTGTCACATCATTATGTTTGACATGCAAATCATACAATGTTACATTCCATGCGGTTATCACCATGCTACTAGGGGACTATAGAAGCATGATTCTATTATATTCACACAATATCCACATGTTCATTCTAATCGTATTATTATTCACATTTAATCCACTCATACAATTAGTATATAAACCCTCTCTATAATCTCATAATAAAACGGTACTTTTTCATTTGAATACTTTCATTCGTTTACATTTTGATAAATCAAAAACCTCCTACATACCATTACATTGCAAAAAAATAGTAACTTCGGCGAATTTTCTTTGAACTTTCATATATCTCAGGTGTGGCGGCAGTTTAAATCCAAAATTTTCTGATGATGAAAAAATTGGATAAAAACGATCCTAAATTTTTAAAATGAAAAATTGACAGCAAACATGTATAGTAACCTGGCTAACTTTATTAAGTAACCTTAACATAAAATTTAATTTTGTATCTAATGGTATATTTATTGAAGGCGTTTATCGCCAAAAGTTCTATAAAAAAAGCAAAAACATAAAAATTAGTTTTTAGTAATTTTAAAAATACTTTTATAGTTAAATTTTAAAGTTAATGTTACAGACAAATGCCACACAAAAATGCCTATTATTTGAGGCATTATTTGTCACTCTAGCTCTATTTTTCATAGAGTTATTAGCTTTCTTCGAAAAAGTCAAATTTTGGACGAGGGTATACAAGGAGAAATTGATGTTTTTTTCGAGATTAATT
>JAEPRC010000055.1:0-99616 GCA_016758945.1 Mucor plumbeus
TCGATATGCTCAAATATATTTCATTGCTAGTAGCAATATCGCTCTCTGTGTGATACGATATGTCTTTTTGAATTGCCCAAAGTAAATATATAAGGTATACTTATATAAATATAGCTCAAATAAATAATCATTAACTAATTTTTTTATTAGTGAATACAATGATTTGAGAGGAAAGCCTGTTCTAGATAAGGTAAATCATATAAATAATCTGTATTTTATAAAAGTTATGCATTAACACTTTCTTTATTTTAGAATCTAATGCAGTTTTGACGAAAAGATCAGCCAACTAAGAGGTGGGTAGTGCTACTTGTATCATGTTATTTTGAGTGCAAACATTGGCTTTTCAAGGGCTTTTATAGCTATAACCTTATTGTTAATATAATAATATACCAATTAATTTAATATGACCTATTTTTTTTAAATAAAATAATCAATTTTCATCCCATAAATATTCATATTTTGTGTTTTTATTATTTCGTTTTTGATTTTACAATAATGTTGCTAATGTAATATAAACCTCAGCTATCTATTTTTATTAATAAACCCTCCTTTTTTACCGTTTTTACCCATAATATGTGGTATCTGATTGATCCTGAATCTGATTTTAAGTATAAAAATGATACGATTTATTGACTGAAACAAAGAAATATCTACTACCAATGTCTCATTTGTTTTGGATTTTGTCCCAGCATCTGATTTTTAAAAGGCAATTACTAAATAAAGCAAAAGTGATCACCGAATTTCAAGCTTACCTCAAATAAGATGAGTTTAATTCACTTAATAATTCACTTAATAATTCACATATAATTCACGTACGTTAATGGAATCATTCCTTATAATTTACCGGGTGAATTATGAATTTTTGCCTAGTGTTATCATTGATACTAATAACCAATTGTTATATACTCCAATATAATCCAATCATAGGTATTAATTGTATAGTAGTAATAGCAATTACAATTAGAAACGCCAACCTCTTCCCCCCAAATCATAGAATCAAAGTCAATTTTATAATTCACATATTACCTATCCCAATTGACAGCTCCTTAATTTTATAATTTATTACACTCAAAATTCTCAACTTTTAGCAGTGAAACACTTCCAAAAATTTGAAACATTAGCACCAAAAACGTTATACCAGCTGCTAAAAATAGGATATTTCCAGATACTCTTTGTTCGATTAAAATTGATCATATCAGAAACATTGGCATATAATTTTTCTTAAAATTATTTAGTGGGAAGAAAAATTGAGCAATAATGAAAAGACCCAGTTTTAAAGGAAAAAGCAACGAATTCTATGCATGTTTGGCTTTTTCGTGAGGTATAATATAAACTGAGGGAAAAGTAGCACAATGAAACCAATTAATATTTATTTAGTATAGCCTAATGCATATTCTAAAAGACGTTTAGTGTTAGTTTAGTTAATGAAAAAGTGGTACGCTTCGCTTCTGAAGACCAAAAATTTTGAATAGCATTTTTTTTATTCCAACTTTTCTCAAGTGAAAATGTACCTGAACTCCAATTAATATATTTTAATGTATTACATTTCTTCAAATGAGTGCAACTAAAAAGCAAAGTAGCATATTTGAGAGTTCTATGAAGATGGATTTCAAACGTAGAAATGAATAGTGCTAAATATAAACTAATTCTAATTTATGTTGGAGGGCATAGTAATTTGAGTATAACAAGATCTAGGTAAAAAACCAATATTATTATATTATTCTTTGTTCAAAAAAAATACTATTACGTTGGATTCAGATTGTCTGTTTTTCATTTGTTACAGAAGCCGTCGTAATAGGCTCACTAGCTTTCACTTTTGGTAATAGGAATTCATAAGTTTTAATGCAACACCATCAAATGACCAATCAGCATTTTCTAACTGGCTAGGATCTACAGCGACGAGTTCTGTCAGTAAGCATACAATTGAATGACTAAGAATAATATATAGTAGTAAGCAACTGTTTTGGGACCTATTTAAGTACATATCATATAATACAAAAATCATGAAACCTTTTGATGATGTGGATAAATTTAATTGAAGATAATAATATCTAATATACAGAGCATTTGGGATACTGATGTCTTAGTTGCCATGATATTCATATAAACGTGTAAATGTAATACACATTGTTTATACTAAAATATCGAATTTAGTGCGGTATTCATAAATTAAAATTTCATGAATGTATATAATGACAAACAATTTTTTTTATTTTAAGTTATAATGTCAAGTACAAATATACAAAGTAAGGTATAAATCAAGAAGAGGAATAATATTTACAGGATATACAGTATATGTAAAGCTTATAAAGGACAATTTAAGCAGTATGATAAAATCTAGAATGTAAATTAATTAGTATATGTTTTTTACGCAAAACAACTATAATAAACTCACTTTTTGTTTATCAAATAAATCAACAAATTGACGTTAACAGTAGCCATACCATCGAGTACTTTCATTGTTTGTACACCTTCGTATTGAGTTTGTAATAAATCTTCGTACTGAACATCTACATGTAAGTCTTGCGTATTTAACAATGGAAAGTATCCTTCAAAAGTAATAATGCCAGCCCGATCCATTGATAAAATAATGGTAATACGTGCATAAAGCTTTTTGGAAACACCAGCCAAGTCAAGGATAATACCACGATCGTAAAGTGTCTTTGCAGAATACTTATATGAACCAAATTTGGGTACCAAGTTACGTCTTTGCAAGTTCTTCATATGGAAGTATTGTCTAGTAAAGGGAAATACAAACTTTTGTTTCTTGCCTCGTCTTTCAGCCATATTCTTCATACACCCATCTAAATACTCTTTGTAGCTAGTTCCTTGACTGATTAAAAAATGTTTCTTTTCATCTAAATGTTGCAAAATGCTTTGAAGTTTCTTAATCTCGGTATTTCTTAATTTGCGACGTTCTCCTTTCTTGGTAATATCAACAGCAATCATATTGATAATGCTTTGGTAACCTGGGCTTTCAGGTATGATACCATGTTTCATGAGATGGGCATGAAGACTGGAAGCAAATGATTTCAATTTTGAAAAGCTTAATCTATTCATGTTAAAAGTTAATAAATCTGTTAAATATAAAAATTAAACATTTTCCGTACTTTTTGACATCCATAGCAGCATTTTGATAGCCAAATTTAAAGTTTCTTTCACGGATAGCCATTTCAATCTCTTGTTCAGTACCCTCAGACGGAAAAGCTTCCTCACGTACTATTTCCCAAATAGCTTCATGCTCATTTGTAACTGGTTCGTCAAAGATTGCTTCTAAAGAAGGACCTGATTGAACTTGAATTACCAAAATAACCAAACGCTTAGTATCAAGAAGAAGCTTTTTAACGTCCCCTCCAGCCTCAGAAGGAATACCATCACGACGGTCATTAAGTTCAAGACGAAGTACATGCAAAGGTACACTCATATTAGCATTATTAGGGGCTTCACCTAAATCAGAAAGGACAGAATGAAGAATACCATCGTTTTGGCGTTCAATAAAATCAATATTCTCTTGCAAAAGTTGATGGATGTGATAGAGTTCTGTGGGATGAACATATACTGTAGGCTTTTGTGTATTGGTATAATCAGAGAGTTGGTCCATCCCAAAGTGTTGCTCAGGGTCTTCTACATCCGTTAAATCCATAAACCATTGAGTAAATCGTTGAGTTGAACTCTTGATATAACCATTTAAAGCACCCAATTGAATATTTCTAGCATCAAAGTCTTTTCCATTGGAAATATGTTGCAACATCTTTGAGATTTCAGCTAAATTCCTTCTTTGAAGAGAAGAGATTTCATGATGAATAGAGATATGCTGTTCGGGGGCAGTAATCACAGGACTCAAATAGCGATAATAAACAAAGTTACTGAGGATTTTGTTGATTTCTTCGGGCGATACCTCTGGGAAGTTGTCCTCCATGACTAAACGAAGCTCTCTTGCAATTACACGCATACCATAAGGCATAACATCTAAAGCATTGATGATTGCATTCAAGAACTCTTCAGTGATATTTCTCAACATCTCTAAATGCTCAGACAAAATCTTTAAAACATCAGGAGATTGAAGTGCTTGAGCTTGGTTAATATTGAATGGGCGTTTAGAGGGTTGGCCAGTAGCAGATTCCTCTTGACTAATGCATTTTTGATAAATAACCATTGGATTTGTCTCTAAATCCAATTCATTATTATTCAAGACTTTGTCAAGTAAGTCTTGGAACAAAGTAGAAAAGAATTCTCTTTCCTTGGCACCTCGATTGACCTGCACTACTAATTTCATAAAAGTATAATTGCCTCTCATAAACTCTTGAGGACTCTTGACATGCTTCATTTCTTGAATAATTGAAGCTTTGCAAAGATTTATAAGCAAACATTCTTCACGAGCATTAGTTCCGTAACCAAACAATGCCAAAACAGTAGCATCAATCTTGCGCTGTCCCTTCTTTTCACCATGTACCTGCCCACCAGCTATAGACATGAGACGGGCCAAATACAGAGGCTCAGTTTGGAGCAGATAAACCAATTGTTGATACAACTCCAGCTTGTCCCTGTTGCTCTTGTCCACACCACGTAAATCATAAGGACTGTTGGAAGGGTTTGTTGATAATAATTCAGAGAATCTTTGTTGTTGTTGTTTCTTGCGGTTAGGATTGAAGAAAGCATTACTAAGTTTTACTACTTCATCCAAAGTTACTGCATTTTTTAAAAGCAAGGCAATTTGAATATCAATCATGCTCACTTGAGAATCCAACTGATTATTGTCTCGAATAGATTCTACTACTTTTTGTCGAAGTTCTTCAATGATCAAGTCCTCATTAAAATCAACATCATTGTTGCTTAACATGTGAAGTACACTTTTAACAACGCCAATGGAAGGATTCTTTTCAGATTTAAGCTTTTGATATGCTCTTTCGTGATATTGAGCAGTGAATTTGCCTTCAGTTCTTAATCTACCGGTTTGCATTTGATGTATTTGAATTTGATGATGTTGTTCACCGAGATTTTTCATGGCAAGATAACGTCTAATCATTGCTTGTAATGCTGTAACCCACTCTTCTGGGCAAGAAAAGAATTCACGTCTTTTTTCACCTAATTGTCGACGCATAGAAGCGGTACGAATACGAGCTTGCATTTTTTGTACAGTAGATTGGAAAGATTGGTATCGATATTGATCTTTGATTTTTTGTAACTTGTTCCGAGCCATAAAAGCACGTATACATCCTTGAGTAGAAACCAATATTCTCTCATTTTCAGGCTTTGTAAAATGTTGTTCTAATGCTTCTACTCTTTCCTCGGTATCATCGTATTCAGATCCTGATATATCATCTTCATAATATTCTATTTCAGAATCAGAACTGCTGATGGAAGAGTCAGCAGCGGCATCTATAAAAAAAAATTAGCTTTATTTGTTTTGTTTACAAATTTCCTTTTATTTCATATTGTCCTTACCCAAGAATTGAAAGCGTTGCATTGTAGGTATTGATGGACTTTCTAATTCATCGCTAGATGATGTTCTAGATTCTATATCTGAGTCATATAAATCTGTTACTAAAGGCGCTGCTTTACTAAATTGTCGTACTTTAGGTTCCAAGTCATTGTTATTGAGCAACGGTTCCTCGATTTTTTTAAACGCATACGATGGTTTTTTACGTCCACCATCCAATTCTTTTTGTAAAGAAGACCCAAGATTGCTGAAATTTGGCATTACAGCGCCGGATTTCTCAAGGTTTCTTTGTGTAGCTACTAAAACATCCTCAGAAAAGTTGAATATGCCTTCTAAATTCTTGATTTTTGGTGCGGAATCATTTGAATGTAGTAAATGACTAAAGCCAATATATTTAAGTAATTATGGTTACGTTTTGCATTATTTTACTATACCTTAGAGCATGAATACAATATATAACTTTGGGCATGTTTTTTCCATCATATAAATCCACAAATTCAAACCAAAAAATTGATGGCAATCCAACCTCTTTTAACACTGTCAAAAATGCATTGATATTATTTGAACGTAAAAACTTGAATTTGGCATCTCCTGGTGTGATACTTGTTATAATTCCCGGGTGGATTCTTCTTGCTAGTTTTGCTAATACAACGCCATCATGTAATGTTTGTTCTAATTGCACAATAGATGCTTCCCTATCATCATTGTTATCAATTTTTTCATTTAAAAAGCTCTCAATCCATCTATGTGTGACAATTGCTATATTAGGTATTATGTTATTATTTTCGATTCCAAATAAACTTACTCTATAGCTTCACCAATGTGACAAAGATATTCATGAACTTGAACCAAATTTCTCAATTTATCAAACCATCTTCGGTCATCCTTTGTTTGATCCACTTTTAATAATCTAATACGATCTAATTTTGGAAAAATCAAAGTTAATTACGCAAAAAAAAAAAAAAAAATATTTGAATGTTGAGATAGTTACTTGTTCCTGCAAAATAAAAAAAGTTTATAAATTTTTTAAAGCATTAAATAGACAAAATGTTTGTTTGTACCTGCTACAGCATCTTCTTCTGATAATGAAATGTTGGGTGGTAATGTTGTTGTACGTTGCATTATAATAATAAAATAAAGAAATTAAGGTGGCTAAAAATTAAAGAAAAAGGTAAAAACAAAAAGCAACTGTTATTTATATCAAAGATAAATTTATGACAACAACAATAACAAAAAAGAATTGAATTCTCCTTTTTTAGCTTGTTTTGTACTCGATTTAGCAATGTGTTTTTAACAGTTTTCGGCCTACCAAAAACACCACTATGATGTGATCCTGCTGGTACATTGTATTGTACTGCCGTAGTCTATACTTTACTTCTGTTGTCATAATTCCCTAATGCATTCCACTTTGTAATGATACTTTAG
This sequence comes from Mucor plumbeus, assembly GCA_016758945.1. Lineage (NCBI taxonomy): Eukaryota > Fungi > Mucoromycota > Mucoromycetes > Mucorales > Mucoraceae > Mucor > Mucor plumbeus. Next base: position 6,866 of record JAEPRC010000055.1, read on the forward strand.
AACTTTGTTTTTATTTGGCTTTGATTTACCCGTTACTTGGTGTTCAAAGGTTTTTTAAAGCTATAAATGCAAACAGTAGAAAATACAAATATTACTACATAATTTAGGAGTTTATCTAGATATATGTGAAAAATATATATATTATAAAAAGTCTATGTGCATAGCTTTGATAGTTTGCTTAAATAAAATATAACAAAAAAATATCTTAATTTTAGGATAGTACTGGCTTAAAGACGGCATTTTAGTTGTGCAAAATATTTTTCATTTTTGGCCAAAATGACCCCTGATTTTTGTTTTTGATAATTTTAAAGCCATTTTTACTTTAAAATAAACGAACAAAAAATACATAAATATATAGAATTAAACGATATATCCAATGATTTAAGTGAAGTATTTTTTCAGTCATTGAATATTGAGAAAAAATTCTTTGATCGAATAAATATTTTTTGCTCATTAGTACGTATTTTGTATAATTAACATTGGATCTAAAAGTTTTAAATATTTTCAGCTACTTATAGCTTCATTTTCTTCCAACACTGTTGCTTTTTACCTGGAATTTTTAGATGGTGCAGTTGGCTCTGAGGAATTTTTGTCCAATATTACGTCAGTGACACCTTCCCGGACAATTGAGTTTAGGCATCTCTACATGTTCAGAATTAGCCCATTATTTTTTGTTAAGCCATCAATTGGGCAAATATGTCGTAAATTGCTGATGAAAAGTAATGAGATAAAACTGTTGGCGGTATCATTCAAAATTACGCTTTATACGATGACACTATACCCAATAATAGGATCATAGCATCACAAATGGTTGGAAAGATATATGAAGACCAGAGAATGATATTTACAGTAAAAAAAATTTTATTGAGAAAAAAAAAAATTAGGTGTTATAATTAGATGCGAAGAGAATTGATTAGAGAGAAACAGTTTAGTTTTCATCTTCAACAACCTCAGTGTTAAGACCTATATAAATCAAAGGGTTTAGTTAATAAACTAGTCGCTTCACAGATAGGAGAACCAAGGTCATTAGACAACTTGGTATATTTATACTCCAACCTCTTGCGCTCACTAACTGGCCGGAAATTCATGTTTGCAAGAGTTTATTTCTGATAAAATAAAACTCAAAATTTAAACATAAACTACACGGAATCGCAGCGATATGGATTGCCAAAGGAAAAATAATAATAATAGAAAAACTTACCCTTAAAGTCAACGGTAGGGACAAATGTAACATAAGAGTAGAGCTTCTCCTTGGCATCTTCATCATCGTTACGCTTACGAGCGATACGGACACGAATACGGTGGTTGGTATGCTTAACACCACGAGACCAGACAGCCTTGTTTAAAGAGGGATCAAGACGAACATCCTTGGTACCCATAGCCTTCTCAGCAAAAGCCTTAACAGCCTTGATAGCATGAGGAGCACGCTTTCTCAAAGAACGACCAAAGACATGCTTGTGCATGTGGATGGTGTATTCACGAGTAACAACATCAGCAAGAGTGGAACGCTTTTGAGGGGTAGCAGTAGTCTTGGCCATTTTAAAAACTAGATGAAAAAGGATTAATAACTTTCTCAGATGGATGGATGGATTGATAAATGTGATATTTTACCTCAAAATAGATTAGGATAAGAAAGGAAAGATTAAATGTTAAAACATGGGCCAATTTTTTATTCAATAATGTTGGCTATTTGTTTGAACAACCGCATTTTTTCTTGTCATGGCTGCATTTCAGTGGCCAGATTTATTTTTAAACGTGTGTCAAATTTAGCACCTACAAATAATAACCAACAATGCCACTTTTCTTAATGAAATTACCATCCATGTAACCCGAATTTATGTAATCAGATATCCCCTTGATTATGGAATTAGTTGCTATGGTTACTAGGAAAAAAAGCAATCATTCCATTATTAAGAAACAAGAAATTAAACGGAGTTGGTTTAATGCATCATCGTCTTTGTTGTTGTACATTTGATTTTATATTAGATTGCCAACACAGCAACCAGCCAGGCCAAACCTTCCTCTGTTTGCTTGGCTTTATAAATAAATTAATTTTAGGTTATTTTTGTAATCTTTTTTTTTTGCTATATTTTATCTTCCTCCTTTTCTCTTTCTCTCTTTTTTTTTTTTTTTTTTTTTTTGCTTTTCGCTTCTTTTTTTTTGTTTCTATACGTTTCTGTATGTCTACAAACCTTCGACAAAGACGTGTCGAGTCTGAAGGAGCCTCAGAAAAGCTCTCAGATGTTGACTTTGATGACTCTAAAAAGGTACATTTTTATAAATTTTGAATTGATTTAATTAAAATATAAATATTTAAACAATTAAATCAAGTATGGAAAGGACTCTACACCTAGTCAACGTTGTCCTCAGGGTCATTATGCTGCCTTTGCTATACTTTTAGTTATTGCTACTTTTGTTACATTTTACAAAATTTGGAATCCCGCTGAAGTCGTGTAAGTTAGTTCTTTTGGGTTATACTTCATGATTTAATGTAACCCCCCCCCCACATTATAGATTCGATGAAGTTCATTTTGGAAAGTTTGCTGGTTACTACTTGAAGAGAACTTATTATTTTGATGTACATCCTCCATTAGCAAAATTAATGATTGCAGGTGCTGGTTACCTTTTAGGATTTGATGGTCAATATGATTTTGCAAACATTGGTGATAGTTATATCGATCATCAAGTTCCCTATATTGGTCTTCGTGCTTTGCCTGCTACTCTCAATGTTATTTGCGTTGGTTTAATTTATGGCATCATGAAAGAATCAGGTTATTCATTGGCAATTTGCATTCTAACAACTGCCATGTACATTTTTGATAACGCTATGGTCACTCAAAATAGATTGATTTTGTTGGATAGCATGTTGCTTGTATTTATTTTAGCTACAATTTATAGCTATATTCAATTTAGAAAGTTGAGGCACAGGTCATTCTCTGTAGAATGGTGGGGTTGGCTTTTGACTACTGGTGTATTTATGGCATTTACTATTAGGTAGCTACAGGATTAATTAGATTATGAGAGAATTATTATTGATCTGTTATGAATATTTAGTGTTAAGATGGTTGGCCTTTTTATTGTTGCAATGATTGGACTTTCAGTCATTTATGATTTGTGGATGCTTTTAGATATCAAGCGTGGATTATCCATGGTAAATCACATAGATCTAACAGAAAATTTAACCAACATTTGACTCACATATGCTTAATAGAATCAATTTTTGAAGCATTTTTATGCTCGTGCTTTCAGTCTCATTTTTGTTCCAATTGTCATTTACCTCTTCTGGTTCTATGTTCATTTTGCTATTCTCAATGAATCTGGACCTGGCGACGCTTTCATGACCACAAGATTCCAAGATACACTCAAAAATAGTCCCTTGAAAATGTCTGCTTTGGGTAAGTAAAATCGCCAATATGTTTAGTAAATTCAATTATTTATATCATAAAATAGAAATTCATTACGGTGATGAAATTACTATGAAACATAAGGACACCAACTCCTACCTTCATTCTCATGATCTTCATTACCCCTTGAGATATGAAGACGGACGTGTAAGTAGTAAGGGACAACAAGTAACTGCTGTTATGGAACCCAATGAAAACTGTTATTGGCGTATCAAGTCTACTACTCCAGTAGAAGAAAATGGAGAAGATGAAGAAGAAGGACAACCTCGTCTTGTCAAGAATGGCGATATCATTCAATTAGAACATGTTGTTACAGGTACTAACTTGCTGACTCATGATGTTGCCTCACCTTGGATGCCAACGAACGAAGAAATCACCACTGTTCCCTTGGAAACAAGATACGAAGAAACCCTTTTCAAAATTGTTTTTGATGATGATGATGCTGAGATATTTGAAACGCACATGACATCTTTCCGTCTTGTTCATGAAGATACAAAGGTTGCTGTTTGGGTTCACAACAAAAAGTTACCTGAATGGGGTTTGGGACAATTGGAAGTAAATGGTAACAAGAACGCTCTTGATAAAACTAATTATTGGAGTGCTCAAGAGATCAAGGGCAAAAATGCTTCCGAGATCAATGCTAGCAAGAATGCAAAGGAATTAGGTCATATGCCCTTTTTCAAAAAGTTCTTTGAATTACAAGGTCGTATGCTTTCTCATAATGCCGGTTTGACTAAACCTCATCCCTATCAATCTACCCCTATTACATGGCCATTCATGATCCGTGGTGTATCTTACTGGTCCAAGGAAGACATTCGCTCTCAAATTTACTTGACTGGTAACTTGTTTGGTTGGTATTTATCTGTTGGTGGTATTGCTGTTTTTGCAGGTATTATGTTAGCTGATGTATTGGCTCGTCGTAGAGGCATTGAACCTATTGAAGAGCCTGTCAGACATCGTGTATTGCAAAGCGCTGGCTTTTTCTTTGTCGGTTGGGCCTTGCATTACTTTCCTTTTTTCCTTATGGGTCGTTCTCTTTTCCTTCATCATTATTTGCCTGCTGCTACCATTAACTACTTGCTATTAGGTGCCATGTATCAATTCATTTTTATTGATGGAATTGATTCACCTGTTTCTTTTTTGAGTCGTAAAAGTAAATTAACTCGTCAAACAAGCATGAAAGCTGAAGTTTCATGGAAAGTGTATGCTGCTGTTGGTGTTACTCTTCTTTTACAAATTGCAATGTTCATTTATTTGGCACCTTTGACTTATGGTACACCTTTAACTGTTGAAGAGGTACAAAGTCATCAATTATTGAATGGATGGAAACTTCAATATGGTAAGTCTATATAGTTTTACCTAAATGTACAATTTATTAATACCATTTTATAGCTAAATAATTTACTAATCTAAAATTCATATTTCATTCTGCATTACCTATAAATATTCATTAATAAAATTGATTGATAATGCCTAAAATTGCCTTAGCACTCTTAATACATACTTTTTTTTTTTTTTTTTTTTAAAAAAAAAAAAGATTGCAGCATTGCTTCAGAACGAATCTACTAACAATAGCAATCGCTCTGTAAGCTTCTGGACATTAGAAACTGTTGTGTTCTATCAACATTAAGCATCCGAGCGCAAATATAGGTATATGTTATTGAATTGATATACTTTAAAGTGTTTTAAGTCAGCATTATATTTATTTAATGATTTGATCTCATGATTTTTCGACATTTGCAATTACAAAAGAGGTATATTGTGGTCAAAATTATTGTGTTCAAGCTCATTAATTGGCAAAGCTTGGCTTTTTGCGGTATTAGTACAGTCACTCGATGTGTACAAAAGTGCGAGAGAAAGAGAGGGAGAGAGACGATTGGAAAGTGTCTTCCATTTACAGTTATTATATACATATATTTTCTTTCTTTCTATTCTATTCTATTCTATTCTTTTTCTCTCTATAAATATAATATGGCAACAAGAAGCAGAACGTTGTTGTTTCTTCAATATAGAAACTCATATGCAAGAACGCAAGGCTCTGCTCCTCATTTCTCTGCTGGCTTATCCGAGACAGAAGGCTTAATAGAAAGCTCGGATAACGTAATTGAAATGTCGGTGCTACCTCCTAAATGGTTAGTATATCACATCTCCCCTCCTTCTCTCTCTTTTTCCCTTTCATTAAATATTTGTAAACTTGAATTAGGGTTGATATTGTTGATGAAGTTGATGAAGCATTGGATGTAGTAAAGGATAAAAGTATGAGAAATAAAAATGCTCATATTCGTATGCTTACTGACTAATTTTATAGTTACCAAGTTGGAGGGAATGCATCGGAAACATTTATTACCTGGTTTCGATGATAGAACATCAGATGAAGCAGCGATTAACAACCTAACGCAACAAATTACAGATGTAAACTATTCTGCAACTAATATCAGCCGAGAAAAAAAAAAGCCCAAATTAATAATTTTATTATAGGAATTTTATCGTATTAAGCGTGATATTCAACGTATTCGAGTAGGAGCAAATGATACAGACCAAGACGATATGATAGCAAGGAATATACAAACCAGTTTAGCTACAAAAGTGCAGGACGTTTCATCTAGTTTTAGAAAGCAACAATCTTCTTATTTACAGAGTAAATATATGCAATTTATGGCACACGCCTAGTTATTGTTCTCCGCTTATATATTATATATATTTTCTGATAGAAATGCAGGGTCAAGAAAATCGTAAAGCAGATATTTTAGGTTTGGAAAATGATCTCAGTAACGAAGCAGCAGAACTTTTATTAGATGAAGATGCACAAGTTGGCTTTACAGAATCTCAATTAGCAGTTTTGGAATCCAATGATGAATCAATTAATCAAAGAGAAAGAGAAATTAATCAAATTGCAAAATCGATACATCAATTAGCTGAAATATTTAGAGATTTACAAACATTAGTTATTGATCAAGGATCAATGTTGGATAGAATTGATTTTAACATCGAACAAACTAATGTGCAAGTGAAAGAGGCAGTGGTACAATTAGACAAGGGAGCTCATTATCAAAACAAGACACGAAAGCGTAAATTAATGCTGCTTTTGATCCTGATTATCATGTTGTTAATTGTTATATTAATTGTAAAGCCAAAAAGACGATAAATATGTCGTATTTCTGTATTATATATATACACTTATAAAATTTATATTCCCACTCCTAATAAAATCGCTTAATTTTAATAATAGTAATAATAATAATAATAATACATTATCTTTGATAATATATGAAGTATGTATGTCCAATAAACTAAGTTTTTGGGTGATTTGCTGATGTTTTTTAAACAAATAACAAAATCACTTGCTGAGATGAATAAGATTTAGTTTACAATGGCTGATTTCCCTTGCACGAAGAATTGTTTCCTTAGTTTACCGAGGGGGAAAACAAGTATATAAGGAGAAGAGGAAAATCTCCCTTTTTGTTCTTATTTTGTCTTTTTTTTTACTTGTTTTTTTTTACTTAGTTTTTTTTATGAAGTTTTTTTCATGGAGTTTTTTTTTTTTTTTTTTTTTTTTTTTTTTTTTTTTTTTTTTTTTTTTTTTTTTTTTTGCGAATATCAGAACACTTAAAAGAGTTCGTCGATTATAGAGTTTAGCAAAACTAAACAAGATATAGTATTATAAAGTCATATATTTATTTTTATATTAATTAGAAATAAAAACAATTAAGATTGTGATGTATAACTGTTTCTATAACCCCTACAATAAAAAAATTATTATTATTATTATTAGATCTTTTTCAGTACATTGTTGTAACAAATTCTACTTTAGCTCTTATGATAACTAGCCAATTTCATGTCGTTTACATACAATTTATTATTTCGATGTCCTAGCTATTATGTCAATATCTATATCAAGATTGCACATCCAATGTTCCAGGCTATTATCGGTATTATAGCAAATTAAAGTGTGTTCACATGGTCTATATTATATTCTCCATGTTAATCCACATCATGTCCTTACGATAGTAAATCTAGTATTAGTTGTAATAAAAGTATATAGATACATCCTCTGGATGTATTGCTAATGAAAGTGTAATATTTTGGCAAAATTATTTTTATTAACCCTTTTTGACATTTCGTTAGCAAAGAGGTTCTAGAAATATTTCTGTCATCAAACTTCGTTCACAAGTAATAAATATCTTTAAGTAAATCTTATTGTTACTCGTCTCTGTTTCGTATTTTATTCACAGAATCAAGAAGCCGCAACAGGTAATCACGACTTGCCAAAGCGTAAATACTTTGGGGTAAACAGAAGACTTGAAATCAAATATATTCAATTTTTGCTGCATTCTCTTGTTTAACCATTGAAGCTGTTCAGTGTATTTCCAAATTATTTTAAAGTAAACTTCTTAAACTTAGATTATGCCTAAGTATGTAAAACAATTTTGGAATATGCTTTGTTTCTTTAAACTATAGAAATTGTATTGGGGAGTGTAGTTCTAAGAATTAGAAGAGTGTCGATTTTAAATTAAAATGCCAGATTTCCATATTCAAATGCAGCACTATATTATAATTTATATGCATACTAATAAAATAAACCAAGTTTCTCCATCTGTTTTAGATACCTATCATAATGTACATTAAACTTTGAATTACTATTCCTTGCTATCAGCAAATAAAAAAAAAAAACATTTATAGATTATCCCTAATGGCAATGAACAAAGAATATAAATTAAAAAACGATTATAAACCGATTGAAGAATTCCAAGATTGTCATGAGCAATAATATCAATTACTAAGGATCTCCCAAGTAAATTGTAATACTATTGGGTACTACGTGTGTTACATTTCGCAGTAAAGAAAACCTTTGTTCAGCATATATGCACAAATCACTTCTGATGCCTCACGTTTACGTCATATAGAAGTGCCCCGATACTGGAGCCGATGTTGACAAGGTTTTCTTAGTGTTCAAGTATTAAAGATATGATTGCTTTATTTTTTCTTATTCCTTTTTTCTTGTTGCATATGTATGTTTCTATTACTCATTGCAAACTCCAATTGCAACATACGTAAATGACAACTAGCTTTGCAAATAATAAGCAAAGCAAGGTATGCTTAAATTTCTTTGAAGGATTACACGTAGCTTATTAATGATTATATAGATGACAGATAATACCGTTTTACTATCTCCTCAACAAGGTAATTGTTTTGAATATGTGTAGTTTACCCCCATCTAAAACTAACCAACTACATAAACCAACAGACAGCGACGATGATTCTACTACTACAACAACCACGACAAATGACCATGATACCATCTCCGAAATACCCGCCCAAACTTCTCTGCGACCAACAGTAGGACTAACGCGAAATTTATCTGAAATGTCAATCGAATGTAGTAGTGTAGCAAATAATAATTACGACTCACTTTTGAGTGATGAAATCATAGAAGATAATCTATCAAATAGATTATTAATTCAAGATAAATTAAAAACAGCATTTGAATTACCAGAATCCGAAACGCTCATCAATGGTTAGTTGACGATTAAAGTTTTTATTGTTTAATTTATATAAACGTATAAATAATTCGGTTCAATAGAATTTCCATGCTATATGATACGATTAGTCACATTACCAGGTTGGATGTATATCACTAATAATTATATTTGTTTCTATGCCTCTTTACCTGGTAAAAAGGTTTGTTGCATTGTTGCTAATTACATGGCAATGGTTATTAACATTTTTATCAATAGAAAGGCCCGCATAAAGCAGGATATCTTTCAAAGAAAAATCACGTTACTTCTCCACGTACATATCGTTACTATTTCGAACTTCGAAATCATGTTTTATCATGGTATGCATCAGCAGAGACAAAATATTCGCCACTCAATAGTATTGATTTGAAATGTATTATTAAAATTGAGCCTTCCAAATTAAAAAAATTCGGCATTCGTTTAACCACCAACACGCATAACCATTATACCATAATTGCCGACTCTGATCTTTCGCAACGTGAATGGCTGGATGAATTACGGAAAGGTGTCTTTGTTGCACAACATGCTGGTAATAGTGTACGAATTGTCTTGCCGTTTTCAAAGATCATGATAGTGGATAAACCTTCGGTTTTCCAATTTGCGGCCAATATTAGAATCAAATTTCAGGAAGATTCTACGGAAGGTGTTCCTGGAGAAGATGTAAGTTTTTGCAAAAATTAAGGTTTCACTGTATTAAATTTATGCAATTTATTGTACAGTATTATTTTGCATTCTTTCCCGATATTGAATATGCCTATCATGTAATCACAGATATTTGGAAGACCAGTAGTATAACCAATATTGATTCTCAAAGAAAAGTATCGATAAAGGTTCTAGATAGAAATAAACCTACTACTGGCATTAATAGTGGAACCTTTTTAAGTTTTGATAGCTTTTTGGAAAATATATCACCCGCTGCACTACCAACCATGTTAATGGGCAAATTAATGAATGTTACTAATGTATTTCAACAACAATCAACCGCAACTACAACAAGTGCCACAGAAGAGGATGAATCACTAGATTATGATCAAAAACAACAACAGCAGCAGCATACTTTATCTATATTATCTTCAGTTCGAATCCCTTATATGAATAATTCTAAAAGGAAAGATGATAATACAACATTAACCACTTCACCAAATGAAATGGCCCCTTCGTCATTAGCTTCAAAGTTGAAACGAAACTCTTTATTCTTTAATAGATCAGCAAATATTGATGATAAAGCAACTGAGGAATCATCAGACACGTCTCCTAGTCAGTCACCACCTTCGTCAAACAATGCCTCACAAGAATATTTTCAAGGGGCTGAAAAGTATCAACAACAAATTGATCAAGTCCAACCAATTACAATTAATAAATCAAGACCTCTTTCGGGTTCATATTCTCTTTCCAAAATACCCCGTGCTGTCACTGATGCCTTCAAAAATCAAGTACTACGAAGTGATACCACTCACTCAAATGTTCCTGCTATAGAAGAGCCTCCTATAGCTACTGTAACTAATGAAGATGAATCAAACCTTGGCAGTAAATCAAGCACTCGAAGTAGAAGTTCATCATTGAGCAATTTTAAACATCACATGTCACCCTATTACTTGTATAATATGATTAATGGAAATAGTGGTAATCCTAGTGCAAGCACTTTACCAGCACCTCGTATATCCAATACATCATTAACAAACACATCTGCGGATATCTCTCTCATCAATGATACCGATTCATCTTCATCAGCAACAGTCCAAAGAACAGAACCTGTAGTAAAAAATAGAAAACAGCGAGCAAAGAGTATGGGGTCTAATTTAATTTCAGGAACATTGAGTAAATTAACGCCTGGAAGTATTGATTATTATTTCCAGCAACAGCATATGAATGAAAATCAACATAGGCATCCCAAGGGTCCAATATGGCTTAATGACAAAATGATTGAAGCATTAGAAAAAGCTGCCAAAACAGATGTAAACGTTCACTCTGATTCTTTATCAACAAGTTCTGAAGATGTCAATGGAGAAGAAGAGACGGAGCTTGCTCTGGACGTTCAGGTACAAAAATCAGTTGCTGATCCAAAGATTCGACAAGAAGAACAACAAACAATCAATGAACATTTAAATGCTAATTTCCCAATGTTGCTCAAAACTGAAGAGGTTGAAGCAGGTAATATCTCAAATCTTTAACAAGTGAAAACATAATATTAATGCATCATTACACATGAATGTAGTGGTTAAAGCATCTTTTTGGCGTACAATTCCCTACTCTGGAAAGATATATATCACAGACAATTATTTTTGCTTCAGCAGTAAAATCTTGGCTGGCCAGCAAAAGTTAATTGTGCCTTGGCATGATGTGATCCAAGTAGACAAGATTAAAACAAAAAGCTATTATTTACTACATGGTATGACCATGATTGTGAAGGACATATCAGATGAGGTACATAAGTGGCGACGTATACTATGCATTAAATAGTTTATTTAACATGATTATCATACACAGATTTACTTTGACTTCTCGACTCTCGAGTTACGAGATCATTGCTATTCCATCTGCCAATTGAAAGCTGGTGATAGAGCATTTTTTGATGGAAGGTATGGTATATTATTTATTACTTTTATCAATTGCTAACCTGTTTTTAAAGCTCTACCTTTTCGAAAGAATCCCGTACCCATTCCTTAAGCAGTTTACTGTTAGATAGACCAGAACATGTAGTCCCCCCTAGAGAATATGGTAAGTTTGCATTCTCGTTCATTTGTCAATAAAAGCTAATATATTATATTCAGATGGCCCGCCATTACTATCAACATCAGCTAAGCTTTCCAAACCAACCGCAAACTATAAACGTCCTGAAGAGTCAATGCATTTTACATGTCTTACGATTGGGTCTCGTGGAGATGTACAACCCTATGTAGCATTATGTAAAGAATTACAAAAAGACGGCCATCAATGTAGGATTGCTACACATCCGGAATATGAGGACTGGATTACACAGCATGGTATTGAATTTAGATCAATTGGTGGTGACCCAGGAGAGTTGATGGTAAATATCTGATTTGTAAATGAAGTTAGTAATATTAATATTAATAATTATCCGTAGAAACTATGTATTGATAACAGCTTTTTGTCAGTTTCTTTTATCAGAGAAGGCACTAAATTTGTACGTTAAAATATTAAATAATCTCAATATGTTACTAATTCATTTTATAGTTTTATACTTGGTTTGAATCATTATTAGAAGCATCATACAAGGCATGTCAAGGTACAAATGTTATTATTGAAAGCCCCAGTGCTATGATAGGTGTTCACATGGCAGAAAAACTTGGTGTACCTTACTTTCGTAGTATGCCCTTTCCTTTCACAAGAACCACGAAGTTTCCACATCCATTTGCTAGTCAATCTACTGCTGCTGGCCGTATTTATAATGATATGACCTATGTTATGATTGATATGGCTTTATGGGCAGGCACGTCTAAATATGTTAACCGTTTCCGTCGAGATGTGCTTCAGTTACCCTCTACAAACCTAGATCGTTTAGAATTATGGCGAGTTCCATACATTTATTCATTCAGCCCATCTGTCGTGCATCCCCCGAAAGATTGGCCAGACTTTATTCATTGTACAGGATATTGGTTCTTAGATAACCCAGATATGAAATGGAAACCTGATGCTGATTTAGTTGATTTCTTGAATAATTCAAATGATACTCGTCCTATTGTATACATTGGTTTTGGTTCTATTATTGTCCCTGATGCAGTAGAAACTACTCGAACTATTGTAGAATCGGTTTTGAAAGCAGATGTACGAGCCATCATTTGTAAAGGCTGGTCTGCTCGTGTTACAACTACAAAGGTATCACACAAGAAATCAAGATCTGCTGGTGACATGGAAGTTATAAAGCAGGAAGAAGTAGAGCAAAAAGAAGATAGCGAAGTGCTATTAGATCAATATCCTGGCACTATTTATCACATTGATTCTGTTCCGCACGATTGGTTGTTTCCACAAATCCAAGGTGTAGTTCATCATGGTGGTGCAGGAACAACGGCCGCAGGATTAAGGGCTGGTTTGCCCACAGTTATTAAACCATTTTTTGGGGATCAAAGATTTTGGGGGCAACGAATTGAAGAGTTGCAAGTGGGAATTTGCTTAAATAAATTGACGAAAAATCACTTATCAGATGCATTAAAGACAATTACTCAAAATACAACTTTGATTACAAAAGCAAACAAACTAGGAGAGACGATACGAAAGGTAAAATTGATTTATAGCCATATAGAGTCGATGCATTAATACAATTTTCTACATAGGAAAATGGGCCACGAAATGCTGTCGAAAGTATATATCGAGAATTTCAATATGCTAAAGACCAGAGACTCACAAGCTTGTAATAAAAACTATTTAATTTACGTTATTTATTGTATATAATTTATACATAATTTTACCATTTTATCATTATTTCAAATGTAATATATCTAAAAATAAATAAAAAGACGATGTAGTTCTAGTTATTAGGAACCAACGTTTGTATTGTTTGCTTTCAATAATTCTTTCAAACATATCGTCTAGAATGCAATTTTAGATCAATGATTTTACTTTATGCCTTCTGATCTATACACCAATTTCTTTTTAATTTATTTTTGTCTTTAAAACAACCGAATCATACTACTGTCCTAGACAAGGCTCATTAATTTCCAATTTTTTCGTAAAAAAATTCTTGAATAACGCATTTTTATAATTAAAATAAAAAGTTATATTTTTATTTAACTAATGATTTTTATATATAGTGTATATTTGCATGCTACAGAGAGTAAATAAAAGTGAGATTTATAACAAAAGGCGTCATTTTGACGTTTTTTCATTTTCTAGATAAAATGTTTATGGATTTATAGACATTTAGAAGTTAAGGCCAACTTCAGGAACATAGCCAGCCTTTTGGTAGTATTCGATAACCTTCTTGGACTTAGCAATAGTAGCTTCAACAGTGATGTCGAACTTGTTGTACAATTGCTTGATAGGAGCAGAAGCACCGAAAGATCTCATACCAACTTGAGCATGAGAGTAACGTTCCCAACCAGTGACACCGAGAGCTTCAATAGAAACAATAGGGATACCGGGAGAAAGAACAGACTTTCTGTACTCTTCGGGTTGTTCATCATAAAGTTCAGAACAAGGCATAGAGACAACACGAGTGGCAATACCTTGAGCAGCGAGCTCCTTGGCGGCATCAACAGCCAAAGAAACTTCAGAACCAGTAGCGACCAAAATTAATTGAGCATTTTCAGGGTTTTGGAGAATATAACCACCACGACGGACAGCCTCGATAGAAGAACCTTCGAGTTGAGGCAAGTTTTGACGAGAGAGGGCAATGACGGAGGGACGATGTTGATCTTCAATGGCAGCCAAGTAAGTACCAGAAACCTCATTACCATCAGCAGGACGGAATGTAAGCATGTTGGGAGTGGCACGAGTCAAAACCAAGGTTTCGATAGGTTGATGAGTAGGGCCATCTTCACCAAGACCAATAGAATCGTGGGTCATGACATAGATGACACGAAGATGAGAAATAGCTGAGAGACGAGCAGCACCCCAACCGTATCTGTAATCAGATTAAATAAAAAAAAAAGATTAGCTATCTATTGTATTACATGTTAGGTTACACTATTATAAGCTTACGTAAGGAAGTTCAAGAAAGTACCACCGAAGGGAATGTTACCACCAAAGGCAGCTAAACCGTTCATGATGGCAAACATACCATGTTCACGAACACCATAACGGAAATAACGACCACTGTAGTCACCGAGGTTAGTAGAGGGCTAAATATTTGTTGATTAGTTTCATGTGCATTTTATATTATATGTCAAATTAGCTTACATGTTGGAAATCAACAGCCTTCTTCCAACGAGTAAGGTTGGAACCAGTCAAATCAGCAGAACCACCCAACAATTCAGGGATAACATCAGAAAGAGCAGTTAAGACACCTTCAGACAACTTACGGGTGGCAACAGCAGCATCAGCGGGGGTGAAACGAGGAAGGGCCTTCTCCCAACCTTCAGGCAACTTACCAGAGAAACGACGTTCGATCTCAGAAGCTTCTTCAGGGAATTCAGCCTTATATTGGGCAAAGAGAGCATTCCAAGCTTCTTCAGCCTTAGCACCTTGTTCAGCGCGGGCATTGTACAAATCGTAAACCTTTTAGATATTTCGTAATGTTCACATTAATATACAAGCATTGTTATCTGTCGATCACTTTTTTAACTTACCTCTTGGGGAACAACATACTTCTCCTCGGGGTTGAAACCGAACTTCTCCTTGACTTGCTTGATATCATCATCTGAGCAAATACATGGTCAGACAATGTATTGCATTAATAAGGTTTTATTGTACTTACCAGAGAGAGGAGAACCATGAACCTTTTCCTCACCTTGGTTCAAAGAACCGTAACCTTTTTGATTTATAAAAAAAAAAAAAAAAAAATTAGTATAATTACCCTACGATCTTATTAATTGAAAACTAACCAATGGTGGTCTTAACCTTGATAAGAGTGGGCTTATCAGTGACAGACTTGGCTTCCTCAATAGCCTTTTCGATGGAGGCGAAATCACTATCACCATCACCGACGATGACAGTGTGCCAGCCGTAAGATTCGAAACGTTGAATGACATCTTCAGTGAAAGAGACTTCAGTGGAACCATCAATGGTGATCTTGTTATCATCATAGAGAGCAACCAATTTACCAAGCTTCCAGTGACTACAAAAATGGAAATTCAGGAGTAAATAATAGATCTTCAAGTTTCAAAATTAAAAAATAAACAAATTACCCGGCAAGAGAGATAGCCTCTGCGGAAACACCTTCTTGAAGACAACCATCACCGAGAATAACGTAGGTGTGGTTGTTGAAGAGTTCATAACCGGGGCGGTTGAAGGTAGCGGCATAGTGAGCCTCAGCAGCAGCCAAACCAACGGCATTGGAAATACCTGTAATCAATCAATCTAATTAAAATCCTAATTTTTATGTTCAAATTTAGTTACTATTCTACCTTGACCAAGAGGACCAGTGGTGACTTCGATACCAGGAGTATCGTTAACCTCAGGATGACCAGGAGTCCTATCAAGATCAAGTTAATATTCCGGATTAATATAATTTAAAATGCTTAAAATCTTCCGCTGAGAAAAAAATGACTCTTAATGTAACAAGGACGTCTCCGCTATTGATTGGCCATCAAAGCAGAGCACGAAATTAACAAACAAATAAATCTCGCGATTTAAGCTTCCAGGTACTTACTTTGAGTCGAGTTGACGGAATTGCTTCAAATCTTCAATGGAAACATCATAACCAGCGATATGGAGCATAATGTATTGAAGAGCACAACCATGACCATTGGAGAGAACGAAACGATCACGGTTGATGAACTTGGGGTTCTTGGGGTTGTAAGTCATGAACTTGTTGAACAAGACATGAGCCATAGGAGCACAACCCATGGGAGCACCTAGCAATAAATATCAAAATTAGTTGATATTGTTACTGAATACATTTTCCTCTATCCAACTTACCAGGATGACCAGAGTTAGCACCCTTGACTACATCAGCAGCAAGACAACGAACAGTGTCAACAGCTCTTTGATCAATACTTTGAACCATATTTGATAATTTCTTTTTTTAAAAAAGTAAAGAAGAAGGGGAAAAAATAGATCCAAATGTTCCCTTCTTGGAGCGGGCCTTTATATATAAGAGTTTTGTTGACATCTATATTCTAAATCCTTCACTTTAACGTCACATTTTGGGGCAACAATGTACTATTATGTGGGGGGAGATATAAAAGACGGGGACCCGTCTTTCTATTACAAATCATCAAAGAGATTATACTGATTGGAATAATACTATACATTTTAAATAAGGTTTATATGGTAAACTAAAAGCAATGCGGATTTTGTAAATGGTCCATATATTGTGAAGTAAAATGTAATAAAATAAAAGATAAAGGTTTCAAAGCAAATCATATGAAAAAGAGCCAAAAGAAAGATTATGCATTTAAATAGAATATGCATTTTATTTATGGGTATTTACATTTCGTATAGGACACCAAAATGTACAAATAGATTTTATCGATAATCCACAAAGAATAATACCTGATCATACAATGCGGTTTTTGTGATTATCAACATACAGTATGTACTTCAAACCTAGAAATATGTTACTTGATCTATATTATACACTTTTAAACATGCATACAACTACACATTTTTCCGGGCAATTCAATTTTATTGAAGTGTTTGACGAAACTATAATCTTTTTAAATGTTTGTAACACATATATACTTTACATCGAACAGATTGCTGATAGCCTTGTGCACTGTTTGTACACCCTAAGTGGTGTGTGTATTCCAAATGCTAATATTTGATATTTAAGACTTGATTATACTATTAATGGTCCTTTGCCCATTGGAAAAATGTAATACCTGGCTTTCAAAGCCTTCGAAATTTCAAGAGTCTTTTGATAAAACATGGCATATGATGGCTGAATCTAATAGAAGTGGCAAATGGTTCTATAGCTCCTTAAATATTACTAAACAAAAAAGCTAACAGTTATTTAATGTGAGTGTATGTAAATAAAAGTACAGCTTTGTATCTTAGGGTTGGCGTTGTATATCATTTAGATTAATTAAAAATTCCTAATTTTCAAAAATCGGAGCGTTCCACTTTTTTTAATGACTAGTCTTATACTAAACATTCTTTATAATATACCCTAGATACTGCTAAATAAATATAAATTGGCCGCATTATGCTCTTTATTCATAAATTTATCCTAAATCTCACAAAAGGCTCAAAAACAGGTGAAATTAACTGCTTTTTCCTTAAAACTGGGTTTCATTTTTCGTCCCTGTTCTATTTTTTTTTTCCACTTAATAACACCAAGAAAAAATTATACTACAGTGTACCTGAGATGTTCAAGTTTAATCTAAAAACGAGTATCTGGAAATATCCTATTTTTAGCATCTGGTATAACTTTTTCAGCGCTAATGTTTCAGATTTTATACTTTTTTTTACTATTAAAAATTAAAACCTTTGAGCTCTCATGTCTCTACGAAAAATTAAGCTATATTAACTCTTTTTAATATAAAACATACTTGTTTTGTAGTGCTTTATAACATATTTATGTATGAAAAAATTGGAGAAACTTTTTTTTTTTTTCCTTTTTGACATTTTTTGTAATTGAATTTTAGAATATCCGCTAATTTGAGCAGCAGTTATTTTTTATTCCTATTATAGATCGCAGTAAGCTCTATCAAGCTCAATTAAATTTTTTAAAAAATATTGCTTTTCGTAGAGATGTTCTCAAAAATGTGTAAAAAAAGAGTATCCTCGGTTTTGTCCCAAAAAATGACCAGTATATCCTCGTCCTAAATTTGAAAAAAAAAAAAAAAAATATTTGTAAAGAATAATATATCCAAAACGTTCATCAACAATAGCTAAGTCAATAGATAATTTTGCTTTTTGGATCATTTTTGGATTGATTTGGCATGTCGATTTTGGGGCTCATTTATGATAGGTTTCAACAAGCTGTAATGCGAACTATTGTTTTAACTATTTCAATGAACAATCTTTATTTTTTGCTAAAACAAAAAACTTCAAATAGTTTTTACTAGTTGTATTCATCTTGTGAGCACAAAAAATTAACACATCAATTATGAAGTTTAAATTTTACTATCGACCTTAAATCAACTCTAAGCCAATGTTAGGCTAATGCACTGAATGTCTGGTAATTGCCTTTGATTTTAGGACAGATATTGATACAATTTGCTTGAAATATAATTCGGGTATTTATTTCGGCACTACTATTATTCATCAGTGTCTCCTTCGTAAAGTATCAGAGGAAATGCTGCAAGGAACAATGCATGGCGTTTTATTTTAATTATATATTGATAGCTATTACAGTTACATTAGCACCAGTCAATTAGTACCACCAATTAAAGATATTCCAAGAAGTAAAATATACCAACGTACTATTTGTAGGCAAGGTGGAAAAAGGCTCTTTCATACAGCGGATTTAGACATGGAAGATTACATGTACCGGAGTTATCCTAGCCATTCTAAAGTTTATAAAGCATGTCCAGTTCAAGTTTTGTACAAGAGATATTAAGAGAAAATTACGATATGCTTGGATTATTTACTCTTAGAAAAGCAACAATCTATTTATAAATAAACAAACATACTAAATTATGGCAGTTTTGAGCCTTAAAATCTAGTTTTTCATTGAATTAGAGTAATCGAAGCTTGAAATCTGTATTAAATACATCCGCCGTTGTCAAAACGATATAAATTATAGAGTACAATGAATTTGTAAATAAATTTTGCAAACGAAGTATTATAGTAGAGTTTCAACATTTATTAATAATGTATATATTAATGTTTTATAAATCAAAAAAGGGGTTTTATTTATAGTACAGTCTATTGGAAAGAGAATTTATGTATATATATATATATGTATAATTGTCATGTATATAATTTAATAATGCGTTGGAGAGGAAGAAGAAGAAGAATGATTATTGTTATTATCATCATGATATGGGTTATGAGATTGTTGTTGTTGTTGTTGTTGTTGTTGTTGATGTTGTTGATCACTAGGAGTAGAAGGAGAATTGGGATCATGATGACTACTTTGATGATGTTGATGTAATAAATACGGTTGAATTGGTTGAATATGTGTGATATCTTGATATGTCAATTCTTCTGTTGAAGGTGTTAAAGGAGGAATAGGGGGAACAAAATTCTCGTTTTGGTTGGTGGGTGTCAGTGGTAACAAAATCAAATTATCTACATTAGTTGAATCCATGGAGGATTCTCTAGTAATAGGGTCTAATTTGGGTTGATGTTGATTTTGCTTATGCATGCGATTTTTCATGGCTTTCATCATCTTTTTACCAAAACTATTGGATGATTTTTTACCAGAGAGTATAGAAGGTTCAGTATCGTATTGACGAAGACGAAATCCATCAATTGGCATCCAATCTTGATTATTTTCTTTTCCGGGTAAACTGATCATGGATAATCTTGATTTGTTAAGTGCTAAACTTGTTTGAGAAAGATGACTACCACCAGTATTGGTACGATAAACTGATTTACGATATTCATCAAATACATGTGCATCATCTGAAGAATATGCGAAACCCATAAATGATGTTCTTTTACCAGTCTTCATGTACATAATTTCACTCTTGGTAGATTCAGTCGTGGGTGTTCTATGCAAACCAAATCTACTACGTTTCTTTTGCTTTTTTAATGCATAACTATTATTTTCTTCAACTCCTAATAAATGATGTTGGCGTTGTTGTTCACTTTCTGAGAGAGTACGAGTTAAATTAATAGGAATCTCTTCCTCTTCTTCATCACTATAACGCTCCTTTTGTTTTCCATTGCGTAAGAAGCTGAGAGCAGATGATCCTACTGAAGAAGGATTGCAAAGAACGACTTCACGAATAATATCATTATCAAAAGGATAATATGCTTGTAAATAGTATTTGGCAGTAAATCTTGGTAAAAGACATACGGCAAATGTTAAAATCAAGCATAACCAAAAGGTACCTTCTCTAAATAGAATGGCTTCACCATAAAATGTAAATGTCATGATATTAGAGTAAATTCCTGTCCAAATGAAGAATGTAGCACTTGAAATAAAGATACATAAAAACATGATCCATGTCCAACTAAAGATAGTAAATCCTACCAAGATATTGGCTACTACAACAGCAATACCAGCAATGAATGTACCCAATTCCACAACGCCTTCTGTTTCGTAACCATCACTGCTAAGTTTAGGACCGAGGAATACCAAATAGGGCAATCCAAAGCATACTGCTGATTGATATATAGCATCTAATACAGTTAAAAAGAATCGCAATGTGGTAAATTTATCATTTCTGATGCCCATTAGATAGAGTTGAGGGAACTTGAAAGAGTATTCAGCTTTAAGATCTTGATCAAATACACCTAAATGATGATAAATTAGTTTTACTTATTGAATTCCATATTTAATATTATTATTTACCGGCAAAAATACAAGGTAGAGAAGTAAATACTAAATTGTACAAGGTAATATAAGAGTAATCAAACATCATAGTACCAGTAAATCTAATCGAAAAAATGTTAATTTAAAAAATAAATACACAATCATGGATATATATATATATAAGAAATACATTACCCGCACATCAATTGATACCAAAAAAGTACCAATGTCCACATAATATTCTTGTAGAAAAAGGTAAAAATCATTTCAGAAGTACGCAAATAAGACCATCTACCATGCACCAACAGCAATTTGCTTAGATAACTGAATTGAGCGATAGCATAATCTGAAGCCATGACAGCCTGTCGACCTTCTTCACCTGAGATACCGACACCAACATTAGCTTCTTGAATCATAGATACATCATTAGCACCATCTCCAATAGCTAATGTCATGACCTTGAGACCCTTTTTAACAAGATTCACTACTTTTGCCTTTTGCATAGGACTCACACGACAACAAATGACAGCACGACACTGAGTACCCAAATCTAACAATTCCTGTTTACACTGAGCTTCCAAAGCATATTTGAGTGATTCACCATCAATGACTAGTGCACATTTCTGTGTTTTTGATTTCTCTTCTACTTCTTCAATAGACTTTCTTAATTGCTCCATAGTTTCTTCTTCGTTACGAGCATTTACACTTATTAATAGCATGTCTTTTGTCAACAAATTACATGCAAAACCAATATTGATAGCGGTTTCTACTTTATCACCTGTCAAAACCCAAATTTTGATACCTGCTTCTGCTAAAACAGCAATAGTATCAGGTACACCTTCTTGTAATTTGTCTTCAATGGCTGTTCCACCAATTAATGTCAAGGAATTTTCAATTTCCTCACAGACGCTTTCAATTTGCTCTTCACGATTGCGGATACTGTTGGATGCTGCCTTATAACGAGCTGCCCATTTTTGATATTCATTTTCATCAATGACACGACTAGCAATACAAAGTGTACGAAGACCTATACAATAGTATTAAGTTTGATGTTTACAAAGTATATGAAACTAATCTTTTATAAATTTACCTTCATTAGCAAATGTACTTAAATGTTGTAATGTTTCTTCTCTAATTCTTAATTGATCTTGGCTTGCCTCATCATCAACCAGCTTTTCCAAACCAGTCGATAATCTCTCATAAATAACAGAATCAGCGCCTTTACATAATAATACAATTTTTCCATCTTGAGGGGATCTCATAATGACACTCATACGTTTTCTTGTAGAGTTAAATTCCAATACATGCAACAAATGCATACTGCGCTGTTCTCCCATGATATCAACAACAACATTATCTTGTTCTCTAGCTACAAAAGTAAACCCCATATCTCTAGCAGTTGCAACCAATGCTGCTTCATCAGGAGATTGGGCTTTATAATCAATATTGTTGGGAAAATCTTCGTCGGGTACTTCAGGTATCACAGTATGACATAAAGCCAAAGCAGAAAAGAAATGAACTACACTTTGAGATTGTTCATCTTGAGCACTGATATCATCAAATAACTGAGGATCTACAAAGGTTGATTTGGGATTGATGTATTTATGATTAAATAATTCTCGTTGCTTTTGCAACATTTCTGCACGGGCTTTATCAAGATCGATTTGGTTTGATATTTTGGCAGAGTCCATGGCGGCATTTCCATCCCTTAATTGAGCACCTACAGCTGCTTCTGTATCTCCTAAACCGTAACATACACCATTAATTGTACATCGTCTAAATTCCATAATGTTTTGTGTTAATGTGCCCGTTTTATCAGAAAAGATGTATTCGATTTGTCCAAGATCATCTGAGATGTTCCATGTTTTAGGTGTGCATGGCTGATCTAATCTTTCATTGTACATGTCAATATCTGTATGAATAAAATAAGCCTATTAAAAAATAATTTAGTAACACTACAATGTTTTATATCAATGTATACACATACTGCAGCTGTTTTGACAATTTGGACTGAAATATAAAGTGAAATGGGTATAATATTTTGATAAATCACCAGTGATGTCCTATTATAAAATTCAATATGTGATATAGCTTATTCATTCTACATGCATTACCAGAACATAATAAAGCCTTCCATAGTACCACTTTCGGCATCTTTATTCTCAAAATACGTTGCCGAGGATTGACTATTGTATACAATGCTTGCAGCGATAGAACAAATTAAACATAAAATCAATAATAATACAAAATTTACAATAACCTAATTCACATTTATGTTAATCAATTAAATCAAAAAAAAAAAAAAAAAAAAAAAGTTTTTAAAATCTTGAATTCTTACATATGGATTCGTAGCCTTTTCCATTTTACTTCGTTTACTTGGTGTTTTGCCAGAATTAAGCATAATCTTGGTTTCATTACCAGTAAACAATACCAAACCAATGACCCAACCAGTATTTCTCAACACACAACCACGCAGGAGAACAGAACTCCCAGTTATTGCTTCAGTTTTTTCATGAGATACTTGTTCATCATCAGTGCCATCACTACTGATTGTATGGAAATCATCTTCATCATCATCATCATCATCATCATCATCATCATATGTATCTTGATCAAGATTACGCCGAGATTCATTAATTGTTTCAAGCTCTACAGTTGTTTCCTCAGATGATTCACTTGTCATTGCAAAACCTTCATCACCAGTACCATTCATGCGTCTTCTAGTTGTTTCAGTTCTGATCAAATCATTGTTATCAACCTTCCATTTAAGTACACCATTATAAGAATAGAGATTTGCATGAGGAGGTTCACTTTCAATATAGAATTTACTGCGCTCACACTCTTCAGGTGTACTAATTTCATTGGTAGCTTGTAATGAACGTTTAATTTTGAGGTTTGTCTCACCATCCAAATTTTGTGTTTCCACATAACAAAGACCATCTGGTTCTGAACTGGATAAAACAACGATATCAGCAGGAATAGCATCATCATTGCGAAGAACTACAAAGTCTCCTACTTTGATGTTTTCCCATAATGTTCTACGCCATCTTTTATCCAATGGTTGTCTAGCAGATGATGCTGATTTTTTACGTTTCTTTTCTTCTTCTTGTTGTTGTGTTGTAGATTTAGCTAATTTACTTGATCTCAAGACAGAATGTGGTACTTGTCCCGGTCGATAAGGCATACGACTTTTTCTTTTACCAGCTAAAATCTTTGTAAATGAAGTTGTAGATCTTAATTTATTTTTAAATGTCGAAGCGACAGAAGGAGATGTTGGAGGAAAATCTTCATCATGGTAACTAGCTGTACTATAACTTGTATTTGCACGACTAAGACCACCACCACCACCATGTCTTGTTGTTGTTAATTCAAACTGTTGATTTTCTTTTGGAGGACGAGAAAATAATGATTTTATCGAATGTAATATACGTTTCCAACGAGCAACATGATGGACAGGAATATTAACATTTTTCCATGATGTGAGGGTATATGTAATTGCTTTATTGACACTTTCATCAGTTTGGTGTCTTTTATTATCTTCAACTGCGTCTTTTGCACCCGTTAAAACTAAGATTGCAGCCAAAGGTAAAACAACAAGTACGGGTGAGGCTGAAGTACTAAATAAAGGGAACATTTGAAGGATCACCAGGAACAAGAAATATAAATTTGCAATGCCTCTAAATTGTTCAAACAAATTTTTTGGTAAAAATGTATACCAAGTATATTTTGCTGTTCTAATTTGATTTGATATATAATTTTTCGTTGGTTGTCCATAATCATCTAATTCTTCCACTGGAATATCCATATTTACATAGATTGTACGTCTTTCTGTTGAGGCAATAGGGAATGCGCTTTTCTTTTGCTTTTTTTGTTCTTGCTCCATCAGAAACGGACTCTTTTTTTGTTTGAATTTTTGTAAAAAATTCGACATTTTTTAGTACAGAAAATTAGAAAAAAGTGCAAAAGGAAAGAAAAAAAGAAATACACTTTATTGATTAATCAATGTGTAAATTGGCCCTTTTTTTTTTGTTTCGTTTTTTTCTTTGTGTTTCGTATTTATATTGCGGATGTTGTAAAATGTGAAATTGCAAGTGTGGAGGTATTTAAGGTGAGGGGTGGGGAGAGTCAAATAAGGGGACGAAATTTAATAAATTATTTGGGTTACTCTCAACATCTAAAAATGGCTTTTTGTCTTATGGTTTGTTTATTCTTTTGGGCTGCAGACTTTTTTCATCTAAATATACTTTCCTAGTGTTAAATATTCATTCAATACTCTCATTTTCTTCAATTTGCTGTTTGTAAGAAGATCATAAATCGGATAATGAAATACCGAGTTAATTAACAAAATATCATCCATTTACACAACAGCTTTTAGCTTTGAAAGCATACAACTAATTTCGGAGTTGTCCAGTGTCGAATTACTGAAATGGTGGTTTTTTTAACATGTTGGACAAAAAAAGACTATTTCTCTATTCCACGTGTTTCTAATGTTCTGTTCAAACGCCAAGAATGTGTAGTTTATCAGTTTTCTTACTCGGATGCTGGATTCATCCGCTAGACGGCCCGTCTAAATATTACGACATTTCGTACAACATTATAAAAATAATAAACATTGTAAAAAAACTGCAATATTTTCTTTTTTATAATATATTCTTGCTTTCATGCGTTTAAAATAATTAAACAACACGGAACAAACCGCCGAAATTGCAACAGTTTATCCATTGTAACCCATTCAAGCATTCTTCTTATTGTTAAATGAAAAAAAAAAAAAAAAAAAAAAAAAAAAAATTGCTGCACCAATCAATTAAATATTGTTCGTATTTTCTTGGTTGTTACATTTGTTTGACTGAATATAATGCTTGTACCATTGCCACAGCTTATATGCAAACTTTTAAAAATAGTGTGGCTGGAAATATTTATTTATGCAATATTAATAGAATCAATTAAGTATGGTGTGGAAGTAATGGATAATATATATAATAATAATAAAAAAACAAACGGGATTCAAATACCGCGATCCAAGATTTTGCAATCAATATGGCATGCGTCAAACATCAGGGCGACCTAGCAACTAGTATAGTTTTACACAATATTTTAATTTTATTTGAAAACTAGAAGTTATAATACTAATATATCGGTAAATTAGCCTTTTGTGACCAAGGAAATAGTAAGGTTTGCCAAGCTATTTAACGATGTCATTATGAAATACTGGCTATTGTAGAAACATTGATCAGGGCAACCTGCTTAGTATCAAAAACATTGGGAAACCCTAACTTTGTTTTATTGATCTGATGTTGAAAAATGTATAATTAGTCAACTAGAGCTTTGAAAATGGCAGAAATGCCCATTATAACCCAAAAATTAGTAGAATAGTAGTAAATGCATTTTATACATACAAAGAGTACCTAGATGGTTTCAAACTTCCTATATCAATATTCTCAAAATGTAAAAATACAAAAGTATATTAATCATATTAAGGCTTGCCATTTAAAGATTTAATATCTTATATCAGCTCTTGTATGCCTTTAAAAAATTCTTTGTGATCCAGGTTTAGTTGATAAATATTATTTAACTACTACTTTTTTAGGGCAATCTAGAAGTAGAAGAAATTCTTGCCAAGGTTCAATATAAATAGCTGATATGATTTGAACAGTTGCTAAAATTGCTGTTTCAAACGTCTGTATTGAGGATTGCCAAGCACCAACCATCAGGCATGATCATGTTACCTGAGAACTGGCCATTTTGATGGCATTTTTTTTGTCAGCAAAATGCAGTAATTAGCAAATACTCGGTAAGAGCCAAATCTATTCTACTTTAATCACATTATAGATGCTATCGAACAGCGGAAAAACGCATCAAACTCAAGATTTTGCCAAGCACTGACCAGCAATTTCGTATAACATTGTAAAAAGCTGAGCTTGACAATGTTTATATTGTTCTTTTTCACACAGAACAAATTAAAATTAGCAAATAAGCATGCATTGATATATGTTTATATTTCTAGAAACTCTCTAATTCATCTGGTACAATTTGTATAGAAATTAGGTAATCTGTAATAGCTGTATCAAAAAAACTTTACTTTCGGACATGACAATTAATTATCAATTCGTATCGCTTATCAATTTTTTTTTTTTACAATCACATAATAATAATACGATCGAGTAATTTCATGATAAAAATAAATGGATATATATATATATATATATATATAATTTATTAATGGTACAAAATTAAAGGAAAGCAGTGAGATGTACAGGTCTGTTTGTTTGTAAAGTGTATATGTAATGGGTGCTTATATATATTTAAGTGTGTGGACAGTATAGGGAATAGTAATGTGTAATCAATCATTAAGAAAGGGACTTGTGTTACCAGAAAAAAAAAGTGAACACAAGATGGGTAATAACGGTAAAGGAGGAAGAATGTTGAATTCTACACTCATCTCTTTAAGAAAGGTTAGTAAATTTGTTCACACGTCTTTGGTAAAACCAGCGATTGGCGCAATATACTACGGCTATATTCCCAATCCTGTTCAATTTCCTCATCAACTTCATCTAATGTAGAGCCCAAGATTTGATGCACTTGGAACGCTAGTGATGATTGCTGTTGCTTATGAGGGGGAGGAGTTGGTGGTGATGGTTGTGCATGATAGGAAAGTGACATCATATTACTCTTGATAGAAGCAGTTTGCCAAAAAGATGGATCTGTAATACTTTTGCTATTGTGGTTATGTTGATGATGGGTGAATGTATTAGTAGTAGTTGTAGTAGCTCCATCCGCGGGAGATGCGGGCATGTGATCGGAAGCTTCAGATGAAGAACTGAGAGTGGTGCTGGAGTTGTTATTTTCAAGAGATTGTAACAATGGGGGTGTTTGTTCTTGCGATTGCTCAGCAACCGAGGCAAATGAGACAGTAGAAAAGGATAACTGTCTTTTATCATGATGCAAATTATCATGACTAAGATTACTGTGATTATGTCCACTAAAAGTCTCTTTCAATGTCATTACAACAGGAGATGATGAACGGAATAATGAGGATAATCTTTGGCGTACACGAGAAGGTGAACTGATAGATGAGGTTGGCTGTTGAGAGTCTACTCCAGTGACAATTCTCAATGATTGTCTTTTTGTCTTTTTTGAAGTATTTTCCGTAGTAATGACTTCATCTCTATCCAAATTAAAACTTTTTCGAAATGGACTCATGTTACTTCGACTTGGAAAGGAATTGATCATGTTTATATGAAAAGTTTGTATATGTAGTTTGTATACTAAAATATATGTATATATATAAAAAGAGGAAAGAAAGAGAGAAACAAATGATCCTGTTTAACTTTTTGATGCTATATTTCTAAGCCCATTAAGGTTTATATACTTTACTCGCATAGGTTATTGACTTTTCAAATCGGGAAAATGTCACCTTACCATACACCTTCTATTTTTTCCTTCCGTCACCTTATATAGCTTACTGTGTAGCCATTGAATTTTTTTAATTATAATTACAAATGCTTAGTGAGTTTATACGTCATTATCAAATCAGTAATAAATGTAAACATTTGGCTTATATAAAATATTAGGTGATAGAGCAAAGGAGTATGTTATTACCAATATAAATAAACTTGTGAAAGTCAAAGAATTCTCCTTTCTCACAAGATATATAAAGAAAAAGGGAGGGTATTATTAGAGTATCA
Source organism: Mucor plumbeus (assembly GCA_016758945.1). Taxonomy (NCBI): domain Eukaryota; kingdom Fungi; phylum Mucoromycota; class Mucoromycetes; order Mucorales; family Mucoraceae; genus Mucor; species Mucor plumbeus. Next base: position 35,460 of record JAEPRC010000055.1, read on the forward strand.
GAAAGAAGAAAAGTATGATGTGTCAGCAGTTTATAATGTATAAATACTCTCATGTTGTGTACACGTTTTTCTTATACAAAGAAAATTTTAAAATATATCACTACTACTACTACTACTACTACTACTACTACTACTACTACTACTACTACTATTACTACTTACTAATTTGCTAGATTATATACTGTTTGATATATTGTATAAACTTAAATCTTTGTGGAAACTGATTTAATAGCTGAATTTGATCGAAATAAAAAGCTAACCTAATTTACACTTAAGCTTCTTAATAGAAAGAACTTGTACTAAATGTATCATTACAATAACCGAGCTTCATTTTTTTTTAATAAAAGCTAATAAAACGACTAATGATGGTTCTTAATGATGTACTTTTATTAAAATTGATTACATACACTCATTATTAATGCATTCTTATTTGTATACATAATATGCACAAATATTAATCTTTTTTTTTTCTCTCTCTCTCTCTCTTTTTCAGGGGAGAAAAAAGAAACCTAATTTAGTTTATAATTATTTTAAGGCTAAACAAAGTGCAAATGTTTTTATCCGTTGGAAATAACTCTCTAGTAAGAATGGAAAGTACAAAGGCTGAAATTTACTTTGTAAGGCTTGGATAATTAAAAATAGTATCATTTACAAATCAAAATGTTTTCCGTTATATGATAGAGTAATTTAATACGGATTAGCTGAAAAAAATTTACCCCTTTCCTTAAATTCATATTTATCCTTCAATTAAATGTTAGATGTATGTATCAATAAAATTGCCAAAATTTATATGCAAAAAATCATATTGATTTATGTTGCGGCTTTGAGGCACTACTTTTCAAGTTCTTAAACATAATATAAGCTTTGAAACGGTCATAAATAGGATAAATACTGTACATCATATCTCATCAGAAAAAATGATCATTTTTGTGTACGTATATCCAAAAGCTCATCAGTATTTCTTTCAAAGGTTAAAAAAGCCAAGAAATTATAGCTTCTCAGCAATCATAAAAAATAATCACAATAAGTTTTATTTTATTTCAATATATCTAATAATTTATCAACTTCATCAAATTCTTTTTTTTTTTTTTACATTTTGACATTGTTGTGTGCTATATAGATTCGATTGTACATGCAGATTTCTTGTGCTGTCAGGATGTTTTTTGTGGCCAATAATCACCTAGTTGATGGATAACGATGTCTACGATTGTTTTTATTATTAACTGCTTTAAAAAAAAGGGGGATTTACTTCCTGTATTTTTTCTGCTAAAGTTTTTTTTTTTTAAGTTTGTCGGTGTATGTCGAATATTCGATTTTCTTAAAATATTAAATTAAAAACACGATTCACAACATCTTTGATTATGCAGAAAAAAAAAGATGTAAAAATCCTTCAAAAACTTCGAATAGCTAATAAAAGCAAGATATGTTACTTGTATATACACTTTGCATTAATTGTAACTTCAACATTATTTTTCAAATAATATCTGATGAAGCACCTTGCAGTAAAAAAGGGATAAATTTGATAAAAAAAAAAGCTTAAAAAAGATATTGTTTAAATCCTTTTAATTAAATTATGAATAATGTATAACAAAATGCTATTTTTACTTCTCTATTAATATTATTTGATGATTGATATTATTTGGCAGTTGTTCTATCATCTGTCAATTATTTTGTAATTTGAAAATTTTGTTCCACTGTTGGGTTTCTGATTTACTTGATCCAGAACGGTTTTTTAAATTGATTTGATAATCTCAATTGTCAATTATGAGTTCAAAACAGTCTGTTTAATTCGCATATATTTTAGATTTTTTAGTTTTGATAAACATATTAATATGATTATTCTTGGTATATTTGTTTTTTTGATACCATAGAATATTCTTAGTTATTTATGGTTTACATTCATAACTTCTTGTTTTAATTGCATGACATAGTTTCAAATGAAATGGCTTTTAATTTATTAAGTGCTGAAATACTACAGTTAAACCACGATATAAGGTCCCTCAATATAACGGAATCCTCGGTATTAAGGAGGTTTTTGTATCCACCGAAGACTGGTGGACAAATTTTACAGCTTAAAATCCTTTATTTCGAATTTATATTTAAGGGAACTTTTTATTTCCACATGTCCCTTATTTTATTATAATATTATTGGCCCCAAAATTAAAAAAAAGAACAGTTTTAGGTGCAAATTTTTTTTTACTAGATGTAAATACTGAAAATGTTTTCTAATCTTTTGAGAAAACCCCATTTAATGTAATTTGATTGCATCTGCATTGTATTACAGGTTTTTTATATCGTAGGTAGAAATCTACCATATCTTTAAGTATTTTGAAATCTTCATTATTTGTAGCAACAAAACTTGAAGTAACAACATAACCTAAACTTGCTAGGATTTTTCTCCATTTACAGGAATAACATCGTTTGTTTCCTCCATATCGTCAGTTTCATCATTACAATCATGGATTAAAAATGTGGTGTTATTATCTAATATGTCTTCATTCCTTTCTTAAAATTGAAGTAAATCTGTGTTTTAAAATTGATTTAAGGGAGTCCCTCAATATAAAAAGAAACCACGGGTGCCCTTAAATTGAGGTTCGACTGTAGTACAATTAAGTTGCGTAAATCTATATGGAAAATACAATTTAATGGTATGTCAAAAGTGGATTGATTTAACTTTACATCGATTAACTTTTGGGTCAATATCTGAGATTCTCTCATATGAGCGCATTAATGACCCTATGAGCCTATTGACCATCTCATTTGAGCACATCCATGTGCTCTGAGAGCATACAGGAGGTTAGAGTATGTATGTTAGAATACTTTTTACAACGTTGCCCTAAAGATTGCACCAAAAAACCTCTTCAAAGGATAAATTTACTACATATCAGGCTCGAATTACGGGACCTTAATTATCAAACTCCGTTTTATGTGGACTGTACCTTAAAATACCAAAAAAAAATCACCACAAAATCTATGTTTTAGTTGATAACTCTTGCAATTTTGAAGTAATCTCAAAGAGCAGTATTTTAAAACAGATATATAAAGGAGAAAAGTAATTCTAGCAAAAATTCCAATCTAGCTCATACACTATTTATAAAGCTATTTCCATTAAAAGCATACAAAAACGCAGCTTTGATGGTCTATAACTCGAGATAGCAACCGTTTAATTATATACTTAATTAGCCAAAAATGGTTCTTTTATTTGGCTTTATCATATTTCACCATAAAATCAATTTCGAAAAATCATGAATTTTCCCCTTGTATACCCTCGTCCAAAATTTGACTTTTTCGAAAAAAGCTAATAACTCTATGAAAAATAGAGCTAGAGTGACAAATAATGCCTCAAATAATAGGTATTCTTTTGCGTTAATTGTCTGCAACACTAACTTTAAAATTTAACTATAAAAGTATTTTTAAAATCATTGAAAACTGATTTTTATGTTTTTGCTTTTTTTACAAAATTTTTGGTGATGAACGTTTTCAACAAATATACCATTAGATACAAAATTAAATTTTATGTTGAGGTTACTTAATAGAGTTAGCCAGGTTACTATTCATGTTTGCTGTCAATTTTACTTTTTAAAAATTTAGGATCGTTTTTATCCAATTTTTTCATCATCAGAAAATTTTGGATTTAAACTGCCGCCACACCTGAGATGTATAAAAATTAAAAGAAAATTCGCCGAAGTTATTATTTTTTTGCAATGCAATGATATGTAGGGGATGTTTAAATTAGAAAATATAGTACTGTGGTTGCAATGGAACAACTCATCATTGTAAATTGAAGCAGGGTAGTAAAATAGTTTTGTTCAATTCAAATACTTTAATCTTTAATTGGATTTACAAAAGTTTCTTGTATATTTATGAGGGATAAAGAATTACATTATTTATTAAATCCAAGGAGAACAAATTCTTTGAACATCTCGTTATTTATGGCTTTTATCATTTTAGTCATGCAATATGTTGCATGGCAACGGCGAATCTCATTAAATTCACACAATAACATTTTTTTCGTCTCTCAAATATTAGACTAAATACAAATATACTACAATCCAAAAGAAAATTAACATTCTCTCAAATTGTTAATGTGTATATATATTATAATGAAATATACTTTGCTACGCCTTTTTATAAACGGAATTGCTTCCGTATATATAACAGCGGCAAACACTTCACAATAATTACATGTTACGCGAATTAATTTTAATAGTTAGACTATATTAATAGATAAAATTGCATTGAAAACAAAGACGATAATAGTAATGTTATAATTGTAATAAACAAATTATATTCATTCTGTAGATACAATATGTGAAAGGGACAACAGTGTAAGGTAAGCTTTAATTGAGTGAGATATCTGCTACGTGCATAATAGACAATTTATTTTTTGGCTTGGTGATATGAAGTTGTATTTAGATATACAGTCAAATCACAATATAAGGCCGTTCAGTATAACGGAAACCTCGATATAAAGGAGGTTTTTGTATCATGGATTGAGGATGTGGTGTGATTATCTAAGATGCCTTTATTTCTTTCTTAAATTGAAGTTGATCCCTGTTTAAATTTAATTTAAGGGAGGCCTTTGATATAAGGGACTCTTCAAAAGAAACCACGAGCGCCCTTAAATAGAGGTTTGACTGTATAATAATGCTTCAAACTAAAAAAGCTTGTAATTAACTAAGTAAAAGGAATCTGTATATGAAAAAACAATTTTTTTACCTTTTCTTTGATAAGATTTTCAGTAAATATCTGAGATTTTTTTATGCTGGTTACCATGATCTTATGACTTTATTGACGGTCTCATTTCAATACATCCATGTGTTTTGGGAGCATCCAGGAGGCAATAGTAGGAAGCCTTATATACTTTTCAATTAATAAAATTATCGAAAATTCCTATTATATACTGTATTATAAATACCACTTCAGATGTTTTTATGTTGCTGTATTTGGTTGCGTTAGCTTCTAATTTGATTTACACAGGCTTCTTTTGTATCCACAAAGTACCGTTTCATAAATGTTAGAGATAACTTCTGCATGAAATCCATGATTTAACCAGTAAAACTATAAACGTTTAAAATTCTCATAAAAACCTGCGTCAGTACATGTACTATTGGTTGTAAAATTAAGATATAGAGCATACCATATATGAAGCAAGTATTTACCAGTTTAATATTCTGTCCAAAGTTCATTGGTCTATTCTTCTCGTCATAAGACATTTAAAAAAAAAGATGCAAAAATTACGTCCTTGTAAATTGGTGAAATCAATAAAATAGAAATCGTCAATAATCCTTTTACAAAACCTGCATCGTTAAATGTACCGTATTTCAATAAATTAATATAAATACTGTAAATCATATATCTAACAGCGTATTCTTCTACCCCAAAACCGATATTTCTGTAAAATGGTTGGTAAAAAACCCATTTTTAGGACGTATAAGCTTGAAAATCGTTCAAATAAATGAAGCCGCAATTATTGACAACCGTTGATGACCATTATTCAAACCCAAATCAGCGCAACTAAAGTATGTTGCAAAATCAAGATATCCGAAGCAAGTATTTGCAAGCTTGTTCTTCTGTCCAAAACCAAAGTTTTTGTAAAAAAGTAGTTAAAAAAGGGCGTAAAAATGACCTGCTTGGTAATCGTTCTGAAAAAGAAAATTACAACCATTGACGAACCTTATACAAAACTTAAATCAGCACGTGTACAGTATGTTGCGAAACCAAAATATGCAAAGCAGATGTTTACAAGTTTGCCGTTCTGTCCGAAACCAAGATTTTTGTCAAAAGGTAGTTAAAAAAGGGCGTGAAAATGACTTACTTCGTAATCCTTTTAGCCGATATATTCGCAATTATTAACAACCTTTATAAAGAATTTGTATTACGGAATATAAATTGTAATGTCTCATGGTAATAATCAAAAATATGTAAATCTAATACCAACCAGCTTATTTTTTCTATCAAAATTATAATTTTTGTTGAACAAGGTCAAAAAAGATATTTCAAATTACCTACGTTTTAATCATTTTAGTTAATAAAACCACAACTATTGACAACCCTTATACAATATTTTTATATTATTGAATTTACCTCATGATGATAACCCAAAACATATGAATCCAACATTCATCAATTTATTTTTCCTCTTAAAACCTTGGCTTTTGTCAAAAAAAAAAAAAAAAAAAAAAAAAAAAAAAAAAAAAAAGCGACGAAACCGTAAGAAGCCCCTACTTCGTAGTTGTTTTAGTGAATAAAACCATAACTTTTAGAAACCCTTATACAAAACACGCGTTAACAATTGTTCCGTATGCGACTATATCGAGATGTGTAAATCAGATAAACGTTAGCTTTTTCAACGAACCATATTTTATAAATACATTTGAAAAAACCATAGCAACTGAAACCGAGTTGGGAATCATGATAGAAATACTACTAATGTTTATATCTATTAGTAGCTCTTAGTAATAAATTTAATTAGTGCTAGATACTTATAGTGTGGAACAGCTTACAAACACTAACTAGATTTCTACCGACTTGATTTTCAATCTTACCTTTGGCATTTCAGCCATAACTGCCATTGAAATTACGTTACTAAAACTTTCAAGGTAACGCACCAAAATGAGTTACTATATCATAAAAATGTAATTACGTCTTAGTAAATTTGATACCAAAATGTTGCTCTTAATCTGTCTAATTCAGATATTGTGGTTAAAAATTACATACAGAAAGTATTGATTATCTCTTCATTGGTTTTTGGGATGAAACTGAATTGCTTTTAAATTTTTATCAAAAAAAAGATGTTTAAAAATTTGTGATATAAATCAATAAATTTATAATAGATTTTAGAGAAAATAAAAGCTCATTAAAAGAAAAATTCGAATCTTTCAAACTTTATTTAATTACTTTCACTTTCGTTGTATTATTATTAAGTTTTGTGTTCATCTCAAGTTAGTTTTTCACGTTTTTTAAGTTTTTCCTAATAATAAAAAAATCTCCAAACTATTATAAATTTAGTATTAAAAGATAGCTATCTAGACGTAGAATGTAGATATAAATACTAGAAATCAGTTCACATATTTTACAGCTCTCTTTGAGTGATTTTACTGAATTCGTCAAAAACTTTAACTTTAAAATTCTCCACGATTTTCTAGTCATTTAATAAAAACAAAGTATCAGTTATAATTTTCATCAGAAGGGCAATTTAGTATAAAAATTGGACGGGTTGCTTTTCATTTCATATTATTTTATTAATTGCTTTACTGTATTCCACTTTCTATGCTTTTCATGTATTTTCATGTATTTTCGTATATTTTTGTTATTTTTGCTATTTTTCTTTGTACGCATATTTTTGGGCTTCCATCTCATTGGAAGTTAGAGTTGCCGTCATCCAAAAATGTAAAAAAAAGAAGAATTTAATTGGTCCTAAGATTTAGAACGTCATCTAATTTTCAAAAATTAAAAAATCCTTTTTTTTTTTCTTTTTTTTTCCTTTTTCCTTTTTTTTATAGCAATCAAGGTAAGCAAAATAATAATAAATAATACATTACAATCAATTAACTAATTGTTCTTTTTTCTTACATCTTTTCTTACATCCTTTCTTTTCTTTTCTCTTCTATCTTTTAACTGATCAAGGTAAGCAAAAAAAAAAAATAACACGCATAAATTCTTTACTAATTGTTCTTCTTTCTATTTTGTATGCTTCATGTCAAGTGAAAGTGCCTATCACAGACACTTGACGTCACTGATTTGACCAGAGCACAGGAGATCAGATAGGCTGTACCTCCTACTCAATTACTTGCGAGCCTTACCTAGCAGTTATTGAGGCTCATCATTGTCCACCAAAGGAGGGGGTAGGCCCATAATACTTTGGCTTTACGGAATTTGAAACATGGTTTCTCGTTTATAGGGAAACCATATTTTAAACTCCGCTTTTTTTGAAAAAACAGGGGGAAACCCTGTTTTTTTGTTTTTTTGTTTCTGTGGTATTTGTAGCCGTTTTAGCCAATAAAATTCGTTTATTTTTTCAACTCAACCTGCTCGGAAGACCTTCTTTAACTACTGTGCTTAAATTACGAAAATTTTCCGTGAAGTCAAATGTTTTGCTATAATTTCGTGCTCCAAATCATGAAATTACATAAATTATGATGCTCCGTTGCATTTAACATTAGTATGAAGAGGTTTGTATACGATTTTAGTTGAATTTTGGAAAAATTTATAGTTTTTAAGTTATTAAAAACATTCCTAAAATTACTGCCAAACGAGTAAAAAGTTTAGTAATGTATTCAAATGTGAAGCAAACTACGTATAAATTTTTACATCAGAACCTATATATAACATTACTCATCTCTATTTATACATTCTTAATCTCTGTAGTATTAATGTTATTCATGTAATACCCGAAATAGCCATCTATTATATATATTTTCTCATACTGTATATTGAATAAACTCCTCCTTTTACTCTTGTTCAATTCCTATTAATTCAGATATAACATGATTATTAGATCCAGGTTCTACTTTTAAATGATCAATACAAGTTGTTTATATAGGTCCTTTCGTTTATATCATTAATTATATACATTTATTTTTGTGAATGTATGCAATAATGTATACGAGAAATAACAACCTATTATAATACATTACACTATGGGAAAAAACCCGAAAATCGCAATTTTAAAATTTGCAGTTATTTATTTCTATACATAAGATGGTTATAAAGTTATATCTTTCTCACTTAAAGTATCGTTGATATGAATTTACATTAAACTACCAAAGTTATATATGCTAATTCATAATAATATAAACTCTCTACCAAACTTTGATCCTAACAACTTATATTAAAGATTAATCAACATAATGTAAATTTAATCACACCATTCTTATCAAGGACCCACGAACTTTATAAATATATCAATTGGCTACTATCAAGAAACATATTTGTCAAGGGATATTATTGGCTACATATGAATCCAGAACGACTAACTAATCTCTCTGGTCTCTGGTGAAAACTATATAAACAGGACCTTTATTTAATACAATAAGGCCTTAACTAAAATTTAACTTGAGGATAAAACCCTACACTTATCTAGTTGAATTATTGTTTTTTTTTATTTTTTTCATGAATATCTAAGAATATTCAACACTTTCAGATAATACAGCTTATGATTGTGTACAGTGAGTAAGCATTAAATGTGTCATAGAACAGCAATTGTTACTATAATAAAAATTTATGTATTTGAATCGTAATTTAAATGTCAATCCCGCGTAAATAAATTTGACATCCTGTACAACATTATCTAGTATATTTAAAGAGAAAATCAATGAACCTGTTAATAAGCAGGTCTATAAATGTATATTATGGTCATTAAGCAAATTTTTAAACTTTTATATTCATGAAGAACCAATAACTGTTCTATTTTTCAATCTAAATAATCTATCAATTAATTCAATTAATCTTTCTTCTAATCATTCATTTGTCAAGATCAATGATCCATCTCTTGTATGCTTTCCCCCCCCCATTCCTTTAGTTTAGACAATTAATATAAATACTCAAAGTATATCAGATAGCTATTAATAACCTTATCTTATTTCAAAAAAATAAACAACATTTTATATACTATATTACAAGTGTTTTTATTTTCATTTTTTCACAGAATGCCATAGAAAAAAAGTTAAGTACGTAATTATTGAAAAAATCCTAAGTAAAGGAAAGCATAAACAATTCATATCTTTATTCTCGTAGAAGTATTGAGAATTTCTTAGATTGACCTGAAAAATATAGTATTTCCATAATATCTGAGACATGCAAAAAAAGTATGAAAACCATATTATTTTCTCTTGCTGTCTTCCATTTTTTACCACTGCACCTTACCTTTTTCTGGCCTCCCTATATTTTGTATTATTTCTCATTTACTACAGAAAGAAGTTTTTGTCCAATATAATTTTATCAACTGGCGTAAGATTATTATTTGTCAGTGTACTAGCTCAACGATACATTATAAAAATGCTTTGAAATGGTAAATAAATGGTTCCAAGTCCGTTTACAAGTATTTGAGATTACTTGAAATTGGATTGTCTTTGTCAGAGATTCGCAAATTACTCAAGAGAATGGCTATAAATCCAGACGAAAAGTTCATACCAATTATGCCAACAAAACTGAGAAGCTACTTCGACTGGTTGGCCCTAAAAACACCAACTTCTCTCAGTAGACCAGTGGAGACAGAGAGTATTTTTTGACAAAACTAGAGCCAATATGTGGGGCTCAAATGGTGATGGTATTTTGAAGCTTCATCCGGTAGAGCCTCACAGGGAGGGATATGGTGGAGATGTTCTTTTCTGGAGGTTTGCAGAAGCAAATGGCCTCGATTATGGTACTAAAGTTATGAACGGCTTGGTAAATGTAAGTGTTTATATCAATATCTCACAAACTTCTCTCTTTGACAAACACCTTGGTATACTACGGCATAAATCGTAATTTTATTCATTTTTAGCAAGACAATGCCACACCGCACACTACTGAAATTACACATAACTGATTTAGTACCAAAGGTTTTTTATTTGAACTAATTAGAGATTTTCCAGCCCAAAACCCAGACTTAAACCCAATTGAACACGTCTGGTTCCAGTTGAAGCGTACACTCAATGCATATCCAACTAAAGGTCCACCATTAGAGAAGAACTGGAGGCCTGTATTGTCAATAAACGGTACAATCTTACAAGGAATGACCGTCTTAAGTAGACAAGTAGTATGTTTGCTCAAATTTGAGCGGTAATTAGATCTGTTGGAGGGCCTACACACTGTTAAACTGTTTTTTATATTTCACAGAATCTTATACTCAACTTTAAGCGTATAAGCCTAGTAATTTTACCTGTTATTATTTATTTACATTTAATACATTGTTCTAACGCTGTTTGTTTACTCTATTAGCTGATATAAACTACTGGTCTGTATACTGAGCACAATCAGCATAGTAAGTGAAAACATACAATTTTGCAACACAATGGCATAGCTTTTTTCTTCAGAGCACATCTTTTTGATTTGGTGTATAATAGCTTTGAAAACCATGAATATTAACAGAGACATCGAGCAAATTAAGAATAAAAATCTTTGCATTTTTTTTACATTATACAGGATGATGTGGCGACGTCAATTTCCGAGTAAAAATTTAAAAAAAGTGATGACTACGTAATAATTGCATTAATATTAGACATTTTTTATTAATATCTTGTGGAGAAGAGCTACCAATTAGTCAAGTTTTTATTAATTTGTGCTGCCATTAGAGAACAAAATAGAAATAAGCTTCTTTGATAATGCCCTGAATTATAACTTTGAGCGTAGAATTATGCTCTAAGAGCTCCATAGACCTGCGAGATCTGATCTTTAAGTCTGAATTCTTGATCTACACTTTTTGAGTGTTGTATTGTTTTAAGAATAGATCTTTTAGTTTTGCTTTGATACCTATTTAAGATTATTTTGTAAGTGTGTTTATATCATATACTATGTTTGGACCGTTGTTATATTGTTGCAAATTTGTAATAATTTATATGCTCACTAGCTGTTGCAGGTTGTTCTACCTCTCAAACACCAGAGTTAAAGCATTTTACTTTTTTGTAAATGCGTCAAAAAAGCTAACAATAGTTCAGAAATAAAAAGAATTTTTGGCTGTTAACATGACTTAATTTTCTTGTTTTTGTTTAACAAATTTATTTTTACTATTCAACAGTAGAAATTCAGAGAGTAAGTGTGATTAAAACAAATTGCCTACTATGAAAGGAAACAGAAATATTGTAGTGGGACTACATACTAAAAGCTTGATAATCATAAAATAACTTAATTTACAAGTATCACTCACAGAGTTCATGCCACTTGAAATATTAAAGTGCAGCAATAATAAACAGATACTCAAAGTGAACACAATAACAAACGCATGCTAAAATACAAAATACTTTTGAACCAATACATGTCGTGTGAACAATAGCACTCTTGATCACAGTGCAATCGATTAAACAAATGGCATGTATATCAAGAAGTATTTTACCCAATTCAATAAATAATATTAACAAAGATATTAGATTTAGTCGACTACTCCCTTGTGACATAGTTGCGCTACCAGTGAATAAGATTTCAAGCACACATAGAATTCACACCTTAAAATCAAGGTTACCTAAACAGATATGGCTATAGCCAATAGCTCCCAAAAGGCCCACATTGTCACACTTGACACACAATTCTTTATGGTCGATGCTTTGCATGATTTATCCCTTAAATATGATATCAATAACAACAACTCAAAATTATAAGATTACTCCATTCAAGTCTGATAGTATACAAGTTCTCTAAATCACTATAAATACCCTCATACTTTGTCAATTATATTTCATCTTCAAAAATCTTTCTTAATAAAAGTTTAGCTGATAATAATTGTATTTCTACCACTTTTATTTTTATATCTTTTTATTTTAGTGTAAATAACTTTGTTATTTACTGCAATTATAATCGATCTTTAGATCTGATGTGAAGTATTGTTTTGATTTTCTGGACGAAAAATTAATACTTTTTGTTGAAACAAAAAACAAAGAGTATTTTCCGATGGTATCTATCTTGTGGCTACAGAAACTAATACCGCAATCTTGATGCTCAACTTTTTTCAATCAATCTAGGTCGATTTTGGTCAAGGTTCTGAGCCAGAACACTTGTATTCTATTAATTTATCAGAATATAAAATATTCAATAAAAAATAAAAGTTTAATCAAGTAAGGAGATTTCGATCATTTTAAAGGAATTGAGAAAATTCGTTTACTATTTGGTTTGAGGAAAATGATGGAGTGATAAATGTTGTTGTGGTTGCTATTATTTAATAGCAGTGATGTATTAATAATAGTAATGTGTGGTAATATGATGATGATATTGCATTAAAATACCATACAGGAAGATCATGCTACTGGTAGCATGGTTCGGTTGCTATTTATTTAGTTCAGTTTATGGTTTTTAAATTATAGTTTACTTTTTAGATTTGGGATTCGGTTGAGAGTGATAAATCAAAGCAGATCATTTCAAATCAGAAGTAACGTTAAGTCCATGATAACGATAAATCAATTGACGCCATCATATATGGCGATGATAAATGCTGAAATTCATAAATAAACCTCCTATTTATTTATAATCAGGTTTTTAATGCAATATGTTCTACATTTATATTTTCTAACGTATGTAATTATTGTCTTAACAGCCAAAAGTATGCATTTGATGAAGTAATGATCAAAGCATGTTGTCTCAAGCTAGATTATTGGCCTAAAAGCAGACTTCAACATTTCAGAAAATCTGTTCATGAAAAATGTACAACACTTTCACGTTTTATTTCCAGATGCATTAAGATTGTTGCTAAGAGTTACAAAATGTTAGATTCAGTAACAAAATAAATTTAATGGAGGCATGCTATGTCTGTACTGGACTAAATAATGATAATTAATTACATGTAATATTAATATTAAAAGCCAGTATTGCTTACGAAGTTCAGTTGTCCTTATCAAAGAATCATTCAAAATTGCTATGAGATAAAGTTGCGTCCGATGTATAATCATGTATTTGATAAATACTTATATTGCTTTATTTGTTACAAATATGACAACGTAACTTGGAAATAGTAGCCAGTAATGGACAAGTAATATAAACAAAAACCACATGTGGCCCCAGCATATCTATTATATTGGGCACATATATCTCGTTGTCTATGATTGAAGGTATTCATTAAACACAGATAGCTTCTTTTTTTTAAAAAAAAAAAGAATGAAGTAAAACTGGCTTCCTCAAAGAGGCATGCAAATGCAGAATCATCTTATTGGCTTTGAACGTATTCTTCAACACTATATAGAATAGATTTTCCCCTATTTTTAAGAACAGGATGTTGTCTTTTGGTAATACAAATCAGAGGCACCTTTCATTGTTCAATTTTCTTGTGTTTTTGTATATAACAGGGAAAAGAAAAGGTATTTTCTTAATTATTACACATATCCATGTATGTAGTAGATCATTTAAAACTTGTACAATCCTACTAACCTCGCGTCCAAGTCTTATATTTTATTTTTTTCCGTACTAAATTTTATTTGACTTGCGATATAGACAACTACTATTCTGTAGCTTGGTGTATTATTAAATTAGATGATTCTCAAACCAATTAATAAATACTGTATATAGCCATACGTGATACTAAGCATGTATATGACTATGTGTTTAATAGCAAAAGTATTACATATGTATATAAATCAGGTTATACATGTTTACTTGATTGAAGCTTATCCGCAAATTGTATCAAATATGTAAATCAAACATGTGAGATGTTATAAACGTTATTGCAAAAGAACATTTGCCAAGAATTGGATAATTTCTCCAAAACCTTAATTTTAAACACATGTTTATAGATTTTCTATAGTTCAGATATATTATGATCGAACACAATCAAATTATCTTCTATTGAATTCAATCAGTTTTAATTACATATTCATTTATCGTTTACATAAACAGCATTGGCCAATTTTTTATTTTTAATTAGTGTGCTATTTTTAAACATATAATTAAAAATTTTAAGTTTTAGAATAGCCATATCTTTATGTTATATTATTGTAAAAGTAGTTTGCAAAGCTCTCTAGTATATACTACAAGCATTTGATAGTTCATGCTATCATAGAGCATTGGTACTCAGTTTAGATTTTCACAAACACCAAGAAAAATAAAGTTTCACAAAAGTTCTTTTGGTGCAAACCTTTTTTTTTTTTTTTTTTTTTTTTTTTTGTTCAAGAAACCATCATGCTATTACAATTCCAAAAATTCCAGGAATTGTACAACACGGTAGCTGAGCTGCTTAAAGATGAAACTAACAGAAAAGGTAATATTGTCAAATCAGTTAATAGAGCCGAGACTTAAAAGATGTAATATGAATATATACAGATCTTGAAGCCTGTGGGTCTTCTATTTATTATTTGTTTGAAACAATTCTGGAACAAACATTTAGCTCAGTGAATACTACATTGCTTGAAGAACTCAAGGTAAAAGCAAAGGCACTGACAGATTTCTCTAATGAGGCTGTGCTGCTATACCATTTTAAGGACGTACCAGTATATTGGCGTCGTATGATGATGGACGCGGGTTTATTAAAGGCGTTGATACAGTTGAAATCTATTTTAACGACAGAGGAAACTGACTTTGAAGCACTAGAACCTCAAGTGCAGTTTATTATAAGTGATTTAGATACATGCTCTGTTGTAAGTGGAAGTCCAGGCCCTGACCGAAGGCTTTTGACCAACATTATATTAGAAGAGTTACAAAATTGGCTCACAAATGGCCGTTTTAATGATCAACCAATATTTAAAAAGACCAAATTATTAAAGGAACCTAAAAATATTTTCCCAAGGCCACAAATTGATTACCCAATTAAACGATTTACCGAGCCACCTAGCTTTGAGTGGTTCCTGGAACACTGTAATCAACAAGTACCAACTCCTTTTGTTGTGTCTAAAGGAGTGATCGACCACTGGCCAGCATTCAATGAACATCCTTGGTCGTCTATGGACTATTTGAAATCTATAGCAGCAGATCGAGTGGTGCCAGTAGAGATTGGTAGTCAATATACAGATGCAAATTGGAGTCAAAAAATGATGCGATTTTCAGATTTTATCAATCAACACATTATTCAACAAGATGGAACACCCGCTTATTTAGCACAGCATGATGTTTTTTATCAAATACCTCGGTTAGAAAAAGATATTATTGTACCTGATTATTGTTACATTGAACCTAAATTAAACCAATTGTATGCATCTCATGCGAACGATGTAATAAAAAATGCATGGTTTGGACCTAAAGGAACTGTGTCACCGCTCCACCAAGATCCATATCATAATTTATTATGTCAGGTAGTTGGTAGTAAATATTTGAGGTTGATTTCGCCTTTACAAAGTGATTTAGTGTATGCCAGAGAAGGATTAATGACTAATACAAGCCAAGTAAGTGGATGATGAATGATAAGAAATAATAAATTTATTTGATATTAATTTGATTAGGTTGATATTGATCACATTGATTCAAATCAATTTCCTCTGTTTAAAGATGTTAATTACTATGAATGTATTCTTGAAGAAGGTCAAGTACTCTATATACCTGTAAGTGATTAATTTTTTAATATAACTAAAACTAAAACCAAACTAAACCAATTCTTTGATGCAATAAGCCAAAATGGTGGCATTATGTTAAATCATTGGAAACAAGTTTTAGTGTTAGCTTATGGTTTTAAAATAGGAAGGTATTTCACGTGTAGCAATAGTTAAATCGGGTCATTAAGTTGAATGAGATGTTTCCTGTAAAAGTCATTTTGTGTTTAATTGAATTAATTTACAATGGTGTAACTAGAATGTACTATAGTAAAGATTTTTTATTGAAACGTTTTATAAGTGTATTCTGCTAAAACAATTTATGTTTGGTGGTGGTATGATGATAAAAAAAAAAGAAGAATATTACAAATATACAAAAATATCAAAAAACATTATTGTATTGTTATGCTTTGTTATTGTATGTATATAAAAAAAAAACAAAATGTTCGGAGTTGGCTATATATACTGTGTTGTAGTAGTAGAAGGTATTGCAAATGGGTATTTTAAATATCAAGAGCTAAACTCTCCATAACAAGTTGAACAGCATCCTGTGCACGATCATTAAATTCATTTAATAAGTTGATTTCTACAGATGATAATTGACTATAAAGCCATTCAGACTCAGATGTCACATCTTGCTGTTGCTCTTCTTCGCGGATAACATTGATTTGGAAGGGTTGACGAAGTTTCCATTCAACTGTAACCACTGTTGGTTTTTCAATATCGGCTTGTTTAGTAATATGTGTGGTAGCTTGACGGATCAAAATTGATGATGATTGTTCAGCATTTACGATCAAACCAAGTTGATGGCTGATTTTTTTGTTTAATGTCATGATAGAATCTAACAGATTTGCTTCAATTTCATCTTGATTTGTATGTTCTTGAGTGTTATCAATTTGTTGAATAGTATTTAAGCCTTCAATTTGAGGGATATCAGTAGAAACCAGAGGGTTTACAGAGGCTAATAAACTTGCACGCATGAAATTAAGATTACGGCTCATTGATTTTTGGGCCAACTGGCGAGCTGTATAAAAAAAATTAATGAGTACTTTGCTCAATAAACTATTAAATAATAAAAACATACCCTCAACATTTCCATGACTAATAGATTGTGGTAAAAAGATCAGTACATCTTCAGATACATCCAACATGGCTTGATCTACAATATTTTCATAGTATTCTGATAAACTTTCTGTTAAAAGAAAACCAGCTTCGGAAATGTGAGATTTTGGTGATAATGATGATGTTGTAGATGGAATAATTGGAGCTGCATTTACAACAGAGAAAACGATACAAGAAATTGTAATAATAGAACGGGCAAATAACATTTTTAAAAGAAGAGGATTATATAAATAGGGAAAAAAGAGTGGAAGATGTGTTTTTGTTTATTATAAAGGAATGGATGAATGTTGTTTATGGTTAAGAATTAACACAACAAAAAATAAAATAAAAATGAAAATAAAAATAAAAATGATAAATGAGGGGGGAAATACATATAAAAAACCAAATATTTATATTCATTTTAAAAAGAAGGAGTCTGTAATCAATATCGTTTTTGTACAACAAACTAAATTTCTAAGTTTTCTATACAATCATTTGAAGTGTATTTTTTTTTTCCAGATTAAAAAAAAAAAAAAAGGGCCCTCCTTATATTAAAGAATTTTTCTCCTCTTTTATAAAAAATACTCCTCTTGTTTTTATAAAAAGTAAATATAAAATCTTCCTCCTTTTGCTTGTATATTATATATATATATATACATATATATATAAATATATATATGTATTTTTTAATTATCTTTTCCTTTTAAGTTTTACAATGTTACAAGAGATGTTCTCTTCTAACCTTGAAGAATTAGAGTTTATTGAAAGTCAGTATTTATCTGGTGAGAAAAAGAGATGATCGACTTGGGTTACTCGTATTTATGAGTCTTTAAACGTTTCACATCAGTGATTAAAGCCTTCTCTTTCCAAATCCTAAAAAAACATGTGTTGATATTATTTTCAAAAGAAAAAAAAAAGAAAAAAAAAAAAAAAAAAAAAAAAAAAAAGCACTTACAAGATAATAAAAACTAGAATAAAAGTTATACCACCAACTGCAATATGTAAAACTTTTTGTTTCAACGTATACCATCCGATGTTGTTTTTGGACCAATGGGTTACAAACCAAGCCAAGACAAAAGAAGAAAGAGTTGCAACATGTGGACTCCATTGACGCACAGAAAGCGTAACATGTTTCCCAAAGTATTTACAAATATAGTACCAGCTATAACTAATACGGATTCCAAGATTTACCATATTCGCTAATATCAACCCAACGGCACCCAGTTCAAGCAAATGCATGAATACGTACCCGGAGGTCATAAAACACACTGAAAACAAAATCATAAAATAACTTAATCTAGTCAAATCATTCTTGTTGGCAACCGCCTGGACAAAACCTTCGGTAATTCCGTTTATACCCATAAAAGGGATATATATGCAGTACATGGAAAGCACCCCAGGGGCATCTCCTTCTCCTATAGACCATTCTTTACCCACCAACAAGTCGATTAATGTTGATGTGTAATTTGTAGCAAAACAAATAAAGATTAATCCCAAAAGTACATGAAATTTTATCAATATTAAAAGAACATTAGCAGCGGTTTGTTCATTTGAACGTTGCTTTCTTTCGTCTATCTTTTCATCTGAGGATAAAAGTAACTTTGAAAAGAAAGTTCGGCCTGTTTCTTCTAATGGTTGAAACAGAATGCGAACAATCAAAGACCCTGTTTAAAGAAAATGCTATTATATTTTGCATGAATGAACAATTATCAAATTTTTCTCTTACCATAATTGACTACAAATGCATAAACACCTCTATCTTGCATTGAGCTAAGCACTGAAATCAACATTTTGTCTCCTTCTGTCAATACATGCTTTAAAAATGATTGTTTGGTCATAGTGATACCCAAATTTAATAGAGTTTTGTCAAACCAATATGATCTAAAAATTATAATAATTCAATCAGATTAACTTTTATATATATAAATATATATGTATATATTTATATATATATATATATTTACCTCTTCTTTTCATCATCTGTAATTTTATGTGGTAGTAACTTTTGAATTGATTTCTCTTTATACAAAAAGAAACCCAAATAACCCAACATCATCGTCAACCCAAATATAAATTGTGCGATAGCAAAAGCTAAAATACTCAATTTTTCATTTCCAGCAAAATACAGTGTTAATCCAAAAGTGATTAAACATCTTAAAATGACAGCTACACCTTCTACAGTTACTCGAAGTTGGAAATACAATTGATTTAATGCCAATACAAATAAAGGCTCTACTGCTAATTCCAAAAATGATGCAGCGCCATATAATATTACAGCTAATGGATAATAAGGAAATTCTGTAGACTGTTCTTCTGTAATTGTTGACAAATAATAAGCGCAAGTAATCAATGTAGTAACTAAGCCAAACAAAGTAGGGATATACGCTAAATTTATAATGGATTGCTGATTTTTGCTGGACCGAATTAAGGCAGAACGGAAACCTTCTCGAGAAATAAACAGAATTGTCGATGATAAAAGTTCCAAATTAACAGACGCAATACCGAATGTAGCTTTGGATACATATCTTAATACAATTTGATTTAATGAAAATGTTAGCATACGCGATAAAAATTGTAGCAAGATTAAATAAGATGCTCCTTTTGCTGTTGCTGCCAAAAGATTCTCATTTTCTGCTGGTCCTGTTGTTACTGGAGTCGCCGTTGTTATCGAGTCTCTTTTTTTCTCTTTGGTATCCATTGGTTGATTGCTGTTGATAAAAAGAACAAAATAAAAGACACACGAAAGGGTCTATTTGTATTCAAAGTATTAATGTAAAATGTAAAAGAAAGTTTTGTGTTATTATTTGGTTGGTCAGACGTAATGATTGCAGAATTGTTGAAATTGGGGGAGATTTAATTTGCCACTTTTTTCATCATACTTGTTGCCTTCTTTTTACAGCATGCAGGTGGTAAATGTCAAAAAATCTCTTTGCATTTACATATAAAATTCATTAGAATACTCATATATAACTACATATTATTGCAAGATATGATGTGGGTAACCTTGTCACATGTTGCTAGTCGTCTTCTGATCTTTTTAATTTTGCAAATAATGCCCTATCATCCTCATCTCGATTACTGTCATGTATAAATTATTGCCCCTAGTTTTAAGTTTCAATTCATCATATATTTGTGTTCGTCAACACCTGATTTCATCTAATAAAGGAGGAGCTCCTTATATATCTATTAAGATATACATGTATACATCTGTTGTGTAGTAAACAATTTTAGGATTGCTTGAGGGGTTCGCCAGAGGGGCCCGCTATTTTATGTGAATTTTTAAAATTTTAGCTTTTTAAATTCTTGACATATAATGCCATAATTTTTCGTATCCTTTCCGGTACAGTAAAATTATTAGAAGTTCACTTAGTATTGAAGAAATTGAAGGATACCATAAATTTACCACCACAATTGCCTTTTGAGTTAAAACAAATGCATTGTGTTACTTTTAAAAAATAGAATAAAATGCCACCATTTTTTTAGAATTCATTGGTCAAATAGATAAATTGAAATACTACATTATATGAAGTATAGTTTCAATTATGCATAATTTTGCTGTAACCATCAGAAAATTGGTATTATTAAAGGATTGTTTTATGCACATTTTGCACAAATCTGAAGCGCAAATTTCGTTAAAACTATATCTTGGATTATATACCTTCTTTCTATATTTTATCTCAAATGCTTTCGGTTATAAAAAACATGATGGTAGACGACCTCTAAATACTTATAACTATAGGCAAAAGTTGATAGATTTAGGTTAATTGATATTTTGAGCCTAAAAATGGGATTTTTTACTACGTCTTTTATAAGCTCCAAATGACAATATTTTTTTGTTTTGTTTTTTAAATAAAAACATTTATTTGGGTGTCAATTATTTATAAAGTAGACTTTTGTTCAAAAAAACACTTTTTTTACTTTTCAAAATTGTGCAATTTTTTTTGGTGAAGAAGTTTTGAAGTAATAACCCCATTTGATGCAGTGGCCAATTTCTTACTTTTAACTTTTATTATGTGTTATAGCTTTACATAATAAGTCTTGGAGTAATAATTGAGATAGTAAATAATTTTGTTCCAAAATGACATTTTTCAGGATCTGGAAATTACCAGAAAAATTGGTATTAAATTCAATTTTACTATCAGTGATTTCCAATTGAATTTTGGACGATTGTATCAAGCACGGTTTTTTCTTCGTAAGTTTAGATTATTACAGATTAACTCTTTGAAATACTACCTGAGACTAATTTAATCTTGCTCAAATCCCCTTCTCATCATCTTTAAATATCGTTCTCATTTCATCCCAATTTTATCCTCACTTTATCTAAATCTCAATTTCCATTATGTCTAAATTTTATTTTCATTATCCAAACTTTATTCTCATTTCATCCCAAATTTTACTTATTTTGTCTGAATTTAAAGTGGAAATACCCTCTCAGTACTTTAGAACCATGCTTTTAAACCTTGAACAATCATAGTTAGGCTAAATTTCTCTCTAATTAGCAAAGAAAACAAATCCAATAATATAAATTAGCGGTTGCCGCAATTAACAAATAACGTCAAGCAGTAAATGTAAATAATTTAAAGCCATAATACGCTGTTTTGTATAACGAGCTGAAAATGAAATATTTGTAGCATCAAAAACAAGAAGTTCCTGGAAATGAGCTTAAACGAAAAATGCAACAATTTTATTAATTAATATATGTACAAATATATTTTAACCAAACTTCTTTTCAGCAGATCTGCCACGTCCAACTGTAAATAATAATACACATCCAATTACCAACAGTGAACCAAAACCCTTAAATCTGGTGAAGCCTAAAAAGAAACACATGTGTTGAATTTTACGAATAGATACACATACTTTTTTTTTGTTAAACCTACATTGAGCAGAATCAGACTCACAGTACCAGGCATCACTAATAATATAGATCAATACAGCTCTTAACCCTTGTAAAATACCAGTAGCCACCTATAATTGATTTATTAAATTAGTTATGCATACACACTGGACGGCATAGGATCAAAAACTTACACTTCCTGTTCTATCAATTAGCTCATAATAGTTCCACGAATGAGAAGCATTAGCTACGGTAACCAACACATATATAAACCATACTGATGTCAAATCTGTTCCTTCTTTAATATGAATCAATTCATCAAATCGAGGCAAAGTATATAAACTAATCCAAACAAGTGAGATAATTGAAGTATAAATACCAGAATAAAAGCAAATCCTAGCAGGTAATGGTGGAGGTTTTTGTTGGCTCATAATATAATCGGAATAAACATATACGCAAGCTATATTTGATATAAATTATTAATACCAAAAAAAAAATCCCTCTCTACAAATGATTTTATTAAACTTACAATAAAAGAATGTTCCACCTAATGTCATTAAAGTGCCAAACATGAGTAATGTGGTTTTTGCTGCTGATTGTTCATCCACTTGTGCTGAGGAAGAAAAATTTCCCATTGAACTGATTGCTAACCCGGTGCTTGTGCCAAAAATAGCAATCCATTGCATAATAGATAATGATCGCTTCATAAATAGCCACGTCAAAATGGCACACCATATGACTACGCTACTGTAAATAACTTGATACATCTAAGCCATATATCTATTAGTTTATGATGATACATTAAAGAAAAAATGTGCTAATTGATAACTTACACCGCTACCAACGATAGCAAATCCAACTGTAACGCAGAAGTTTGCAAATACATCTAATACGGCTAATTTAATGACTGATTTATGTGGAATAGGCCCTTCTTCGTATTGGGAAATGGTTGTGGAGGGTATATGTTCATCTTGAGAAGGATGATTTACTTGTACCTGAAAATCCAATAAAGTTTAGCTTTATTTTTTTTATTTTTTTTCTATTCAGATATATTTAAACTTGCCATATCAATGTCATGGGCATGCTCTTCTTGGTTAATTCTACTGTAACCTTTTTTTTTATTCTTGAGCAGTATAGGAATAATCAAACCAACTAATACCATGCCAAGATATTGCGCTAATTGAGCTAAATAACTATCACCAGCTTAAAAAATAAATAGGTTGAATATATAAATCATAACCGAAAAAAAGCATAAATCTTACTAGCAGCACCATGGTAAAATAACCACTGGGTTCCCAATGTAGTGCAGAGGCCTGTTATCAAAAACATGAATTGGTGAAAGCCAATATACAATGTTTCTCCACTGATATTCATTTTAGCTTTGAGATTAAATAAGGAGAGAATGAAAAGAGCAAATAAATCCGGGGTTTAGAATCAATGGAAGCTCCTCAATTACTGAATTTATAACACATTTCATCGGGGGCTGCCAGGTGTTTCCACTACTGCAGATCAATGTAACGTCGTCGCAATCAAATTTCCTCCGAGCAACTTGAAAAGAAAGACTTTAAGTATCATATTTCATTCTTTTAAAATATGTAATTATATCAGAATCTAACAGAATTCTTTTGCATAAACATGTGTTTAACATTTTCCAAGTTTTGTTTTCCATCTTCCATCCCAAATTATGATACGATATAATTGGCCTACCTAACCTTAAATGTGACTATTTGAGTGTATCTTATTAAAGGGTAGATATGGCTAGCTGCCCTGTGTGTTTAATTACTGGGTTGTGTTGCAAAAAAAAACAAATTTTTATTCTGCCCTTATTTTCCAATATAGATTTTTTTTTTTTTTTTTTTTTTTTTGCAATGAATAGAGGTTTAAAGCAATTCATCCCAACTACTCGTAATCTGTTACGCAACCAAACTCGTTGTACATCAACATGTATGATTAGTTTGAAATCATTACCAAAGGCACCAAATGCTGTGCAAAAGAGATTTTTGACACAATCTGTCGTTCGCCCTATATCTTTCAAGGGTATCTTTGGTGGTAAAAATGAAGAGCCTGAAAAGAAATTAGTTTTAGAGCAAGATAATCTTTTCCATGTGTTATCGAATTCACCATTACCTGAAATGAAAGATAGAGCTGCTATTGTCAACAAGTATGGTCTTTGCCCTGTTTGTGATACACATCATGAGGAGCATGAAGCCAAGAAGAAGCCTACTTATGATTGTCCTGACTGCGGTTATCCTACACATTGTAGTGAAGATCATTATCATCAAGGCTATCAAGCTCATCATGCTGACAACTGTGCTATTTTGCGTGAAATTAATGAAGATGATCATGATTTACGTTCTGGTAGACCCATGCGTGAATTTGAATTTCCAAGTAAGTATACAAAAACTTGTATCGTTATTTGGTAACTGAATATGTATGCTATTTTTTTATAGGTGCACAAGGCTTTGATGAGGCTGTCAATATGGCAAATTGGGATGTTTTCTTTTATACCCGTAGTTTTCCATCCATGGATTCTGACAGATCAATGCGTCATGTTTCCAAATTATTAACTTATCCCATGTCAATTGCTGCTGTTTTGCATCAATCTAGTCCATACAAATATGGTGAACAAGTGACAGCTGAAGGCATGAGATCCATTGCAGGTATTAAATAGTTGATATTTATAGACATTCACTTGGATGACTAATACACTTTTTATTTCAGCTTTAAGAACTATTCTTTACCCTCACAACCAAGTCAGCAATGATGCTCAAACGCAAATCCGTACTGATACTATCAATGTCTATCTTGTCGGTGCTCGTGCAGAGGCAACATTACCTTCTCACATCTGGCTTCAATTAGCTTATTTGTTCCCTGCCACTCC
Organism: Mucor plumbeus; assembly: GCA_016758945.1. Lineage (NCBI taxonomy): Eukaryota > Fungi > Mucoromycota > Mucoromycetes > Mucorales > Mucoraceae > Mucor > Mucor plumbeus. The sequence goes on from JAEPRC010000055.1 coordinate 60,418, forward strand.
TTTCCATATTCATTTCATTGGACCTGATGCATTAGCACCCAACCAAGAACCCCACACCAAATCTGTCAATGAGCGTCTCTTATTTACTTACGATAACGCAATGTATCATGACTACCATGAAACCATCGAAAAGTTTGACCCTTTTACTGATTTATTCTTCATGTTCTCTCCTGGTATTGGACATGGGGATGCACGTGAGGGATGGAAGACATCCATTGAAAAGGCACTTGAGACAAAATGCCCTATTTTTGTTACAGGCTATGATGAAGCAGATATGAAGAATGATATTGAGGCTGTTGAACAAGATTATGATGGAGAATTTGACTGGGTTATGAAGCCATCTGTCAACGAATTCAGAAGTTTAAAACGTGATGTTAATTTGATGGATTTAAGACAAACTATTTTTGCAAATTATGGTATTTGGGCTATTCGTGGTAAACGTTACGATGTTACTCACGATGCTGAAAATAACGAGTAATTCTCTAAACATCTTTTTTACTGTATATATATATAAAAAAGCTATATTTTCTTTAAATGTTTGCACCCTCTTTCTTTTTCTTCTCTATCCCTCTTACCTTTTTCTTCTGTTTTTTACCCTCTCTTGTTCCTATTTTGGGATTACACTCTTAATATAATTAATAGACAAAAAAGTACAATAAAAAAAAGGAAAACAATATCTGCAACAGTTCATCAGAAAGATAGATAAAAAAAAACACGCAATACTACAACTTCAATGCATAAAATGGACGTTTATTTATTAATTTTATTGTCATATATTTAGGTTCTGGCTGATATAGTGCTGGTTATAATATGAAATGGTCTGCTGAGCCACAAAACCCATTTGAAAAAGTGTGTGCTTGATTCCTAGAATTGAACAAGAAAATGAATAAAATAGTAAAATATTTTATCTAAATACTGCTGCTATGGCTGCAGTATATATTATAAAACTTGCATCTCATTAGGATCAATATTTATTGATTGCTGGCCTTTTTCCAGTTTATTTTTTCAAGCAGAAAAAAAAAAACGCATGCAAAAATCCTTGAAAAGCAATGGATAACTAATGAAATTAAAAATTATCATTTTTATATTTACGGCGCATTAAGTGCAACTTCAAAATTCAATTTCGAATCATTATTTGATTTTATGAAAAACTTCAAAAAAAAAAAAATATCTTCTGATGAAACACTGCGTACAAAGCTTATGTACGTCAAATATTTCGAAAAATATGCATATTCAAAGTTTCCAAATTTTTGAAGCTTCAAATTTGATGTGACCAGAAGTACATCGATACTCTTTAAAAACATTATTTATTTGTAGTACCCTATTGCCTAAATTTAATATTCAAATGTTCCACTATACACTGTTATAATTTTTTGGTGAATATTTTACCTGCAAACTGAACTAAAAATTGTATACAAAAATATTGTTCATATCACCATGTACAGTATACATTACTACAACTGAAATGTCAAAAGAATCTGTAAGAATAATCTTGCCAAAATATTACACTTTTATTAACGATACATCCTTTGGATGTATTTATACACACTCATTATTATAACTATTACGAGGGTTTTACTATCTAAGAATATGATGTAGATCAATATAGATGCATTGATCTACTATAGCACCAATTATAGATTGAGACCTTGGATGTGAGGCCTATGATGTGTCTTGACATAACAACAACGGCCAGATGTTGCTGCTTATTGGGAGCTTAAATAGCACATGCATGCTTAATGCTTATACTGTATTATCAGTCTAAATTTCTCCTTAGCGGATATATATGGTTAAATGTTTTTCAATCTGCTGCCCATATTTTTCTATTAAAACTTTAAGAACGTAGCAAATAATATCGAACGATTTGAAATAAGAATAAAATAAAAAAAGATATGTTGTTAAAAGTGTATTCAAAAATTTAATCAAGTTTCCTAGATTTATATAAACTAGAAAAAATCTCAACATTAAATACTTCAGCTGAAATTTACAATTTGTGAGAATTCACTAGACAAAAAGATCCAACAAAGTAGACACGTTAAGACATTACCAGCATTGTAGTTGTAATTAGCTGTTGCTATTTATTGTATATACAGTAATAAAGAAAATTATATTTAAAAGAAAAAATAATGCATACGAGATTTACAATTATACCACACCATTACTACCGCAAAAAAAAAAATTATTGCGTGCATTTAATGTAGTAGATTCAAGGAATCTATTTGAGCTTTGAACCTTGCTTTACTTTTTATATATCTTTAATAGACTTAGAAGAGCTATAATCGTTATAGTTGTATTTCCCATATTGCTTTTTTTAATATGCTTTTTGCTGCAGGTCTTATTTTTATAAGAAGGGAGTAAAAAGACTAACAATTGATTTTTTGATCACGGAGGAGAACGTAAGGTTTTCATTATAAGAATGAAAAGGGAACCAATAACCATTAGGTCTAGGTCCCTAAAGGTATTTATGCTACAATTTCTGTTGTATGTCAGTTCCAAGAAGAATTTATACTAACTAAAAGGGCGAAAACCAACATAGAGGGTTTTTTTTATAATTTTTTGAGTATATCTCTACGAAAAATTGATATTTTTTTTTAAAAAAAAGTTAATAAAGCTCAATAGAGCGCACTGAGATCTGAAACAAGAAAAAAAAATAACTTCTACTCCATTCTCAATTCAAAGAATAATATTCTGAAATATACCTCAAAAGATGTCCAAAAAGCAAAAAAAAAAAAAAAAAAAAAAAAAAAAAAAAAGGCTCTCCATTTTTTTATACTTAAATATGTTATAAAGGGCTTTAGACAAGTAAGTTTTATTATTTTAAAGGTGCTAGTATAGCTTAATTTTTTGTAGAGATATGAGGACCCAAACTTTTAATTTTTAGCAGTGAAAGACTTGCAAAAATCTGAAACATTAGCACTGCAAAAGTTATACCAATTTCAAAAAATAAGATATTTTTGGATACTTGCTTTTAAATTAATGGGAAACATCTCAGGCACATTATCATATAATGTTTTTGTAATGTTATAACGTTACTTAGAGAGAGAAAAGTAGAGCAGCGGGGAAAAGTAAAACCCATTTTTTAAGAAAAAGCAATAAAGTTTACTTGTTTTGGAGTATTTTACGGAATATAAAATAAGTTTAAGTATAGATAGAATAATACAATCAATTCATATCTATTTAATAGTGTCTAAACTCTGTAGTACAGTCAAACCTCAATTTAAGAGCACTCGTGGTTTCTTTTAAAAATTTCTTATATCGAGGACCTCCCTTAAATCAAATTTAAAACACCGATCAACTTCAATTTTAAGAAAGGAATGAAGGCATCTTAGATAATCACACCACATCCTTAATCCATGATACAAAAACCTCCTTTATATTGAGGTTTCCGTTATATTAAGGGACCTTATATCGAGGTTTGACTGCATATCTGTATATCTAAATACAACTTCATATTACCAAGTCAAAAAATAAATTGTTTATTATACACTTAGCACTTAGCAGATATCTCACTCAATTAAAGCTTACCTTACACCGTTGTCCCTTTTTTTGTCCCTTTGACATATTGTACTTACAGAATAAATATAATTTGTTAATTACAATTATAGCATTACTATTATCGTTTTGTTTTCAATGCAATTTTACCTATTAATATAGTCTAATTATTAAGATTAATTCGCGTAACATGTAACATATAATTGTTGTAAAGTGTTTGTCGCTGTTATACATATGGAAGCAATCCCGTTTATAAAAAGGAGTGGTAAAGTATGTTTCATTATAATAAATATACACATGAACAATTTGAGAAAATGTTAATTTTCTTTTGGATTATAGTATATTTGTATTTAGTCTAATATTTGAGAGAGGTAAAAAATGTTATTGTGTGAATTTAATGAAATTCACCGTTGCCATGCAACATATTGCATGACTAAAATGATAAAAACCACAAAAAACGAGATGATGTTCGAAAAATTTGTCTCCCCTTGAATTTAATGAAGAATGTAATTCCTTATTCCTCATAAATATACAAGAAACTTTTGTAAATCCAATTAAAGTATTTGAATTGAACAAAACTATTTTACTACCCTGCTTCAATTTACAATGAGTTGTTCCATTTGCAACTACAGTACTATATTTTCTAATTTAAACATCCCCTACATATCATTGCATTGCAAAAAAATCATAACTTCGGCAAATTTCCTTTGAACTTTCATACATCTCAGATTTCAGGCGTGGCGGCATTTTAAATCCCAAATTTTCTGATGATGAAAAAACTGGATAAAAACGATCCTAAATTTTTAAAATGCAAAATTGACAGCAAACATGTATAGTAACCTGGCTAGCTTTATTAAGTAACCTCAACATAAAATTTAATTTTGTATCTATTGGTATATTTATTGAAAACGTGTATCACCAAAAATTTTGTAAAAAAAGCAAAAACATAAAAATCAGTTTTTAGTGATTTTAAAAATACTTTTATAATAAAATTTTAAATATAATGTTACAGACAAATAATGCAAAAAAGTACTTATTATTTGAGGCATTATTTTTCACTTTAGCTCTATTTTTCATAGAGCTATTAGCTTTTTTCGAAAAAGTCAAATTTTGGACGAGGGTATATAAGGGGAAAATTCATGATTTTTCAAAATTGATTTTATGATAAAATATAATAAAACTAAATAAAAGGACCATTTTTGGCTAATAAATTGTGTGTTTAAATTGTTGCTATCTCGAGTTATAGTCCATCAAAGCTGCGTTTTTTGTATGCTTTTAATGGAAATAGCTTTATAAATAATGTATGAGCTAGATTGGGATTTTTGCTAGAATTATCTTCTTTCTTATATATCTGTTTTAAAATATTGCTCTTTGAGATTACTTCAAAATTACAAGGGTGATCAACTAAAAAATAAATTTTGCAATAATTTTTTTTTTTTTTTGGTATTTTAAGGCACAGTGGGCATAAAACGGAGTTTGATAGTTCAGGTCCCGTAATTTAAGCCTGATATGTAGTAAATTTGTTCTTTGAAGGAGTTTTCTGGTGCAATCTTAAGGGTAACGATGAAAAAAGTATTCTAACATACACACTTTGTCCTCCTGTATGCTCTCAGAGCACATGGATGTGCTCAAATGAGATGGTCAATAGGCTCATAAGGTCATCAATGCGCTCATATGAGAATATCTCAGATATTGACCGAAAAGTTACTCAATGTAAAGTTAAATCAATCCACTTGTTGTATTCCATGTCAACTTCTACAAATCTACATCCTAACCTGATAGTCAAGATACTATGATTGTGGCTTGGGCAAATCCATAGTATAACCAATACTTCCGAAAGAAGTATCAACTACGGATATTCTACTTTTCCATGCGGCTCAGTAGCACAATTAACTCATGTCAAACTCAATATTAATAGGCGGCGCTATTAATATAATTAGATCTCCAGGCACGGACCTTCCATCAACAAATTAAACAAGAACAAGACAAATACTAAACTTGAAACATGTCAACTAGGAAAAGCACTCAACATATTGTTTTCCTGATTTGTTAAATCAATATGGATAAATACTTATCATATTGATCTATTGGTTCTATAGTTATATTCTCAGTAGTAAATAATGAACTGATATAAAAGACCCATACTTTTATATCTTAATAAACGGGAGACTTCTTTTAATTTTTGATATACAGTTGGAAAAGCTGATACATTATTGTCTTTTTTAAATTGTATTTTTATTTATAAACTTTAAGGATATTTCACCACTTTTGACATATCATTAAAAAATTGTATTTTCGATATAGATTTTCGCAACCTAATTGTACTACAGAACAGTCGAACTTCAATTTAAGGGCGCCCGTGGTTTCTTTTAAAAAGCTCCTTATATCGAAGGCCTCCCTTAAATCAAATTTAAAACGCAGATCAAGTTCAATTTTAAGAATGGAGTGAAGGCATCTTGGATAATCGCACCACATCCTTAATCCACGATGGTAATGATGAAATTTACGATATGGTAGAAATAAACTAAGTTATTCCTGTAAATGAAGAAAAATTCTAGCAAGTTTAGGTTATATTGTTACTTCAAGTTTTGTTGCTACAAATAACGAAGATTTCAAAATACTTAAAGATATGGTAGATTTCTACTTACGATATAAAAAAACCCCATAATACAATGCAGATGCAATCAAATTACATTAAATGGGTTTTTCTCAAAAGATTAGAAAACATTTTCAGTACTTGCATCTTAGTAAAAAATTTTGTACCTAAAACTGTTCTTTTTTAATTTTGGGGCCAATAATATTATAATAAAATAAGGGACATGTGGAAAGAAAAAGTTCCCTTAAATATAAATTCGAAATAAGGGATTTTAAGCTGTAAAATTTGTCCACCAGTCTTCGGTGGATACAAAAACCTCCTTTATATGGAGGTTTCCGTTATATTGAGGGGCCTTATATCGAGGTTTGACTGTATATCCTAAAAAGTATTTAGTATGAGGTTAGTTATAGAAAAGAGGGCAAACTCCGATTTGAAGATTAAAACTTAAAATCCAACCATAACTCATGAAATATAACTTTTCGAAGATACAATTATTCAAAGCATTACATCAAGTCGATAGTTCGCTAAATACGGAATGTGATAGAACAAATTAAGATTTTTTTTTTTTTATAAAATAAGCATTTTCTTTAATTTATCTACTACAAAAGCAAAATAAAGATTATGGTGCGTAACTGTTTATTATTTTTTTACAATAATCTTAAAAAGGACAAGTTTAATGGCAAAGTTTTAGTTTCAGGAAATCGTTGCAAGTATAGAAAGCGCTGAGAAGCCACATACATACAGCATAGATGAAATACTTAAATAATTGTCAAAAAAAAAATCAAATTCCATTTACATTGTGTATCATTTAAATCAATTTTTTGGATGTAAACAATATGTACTCCCGCAATCAAAGTTTATTCTTGAATATACAGTAGATATACGTAGATAGGATGATATATAGCAGCAGTAATTCATTCGTCTATTTATTTATTTCAAAAACTATTTGAATATAAACAGCGCAAAAGACATTAATTAAGTGGATTATGCATAAACCATTATTTAAAGTTAGATAATAATAAGATATATTGCATTGTAAACTAGATCTTGTAGATATATATATATATAAAACATTAATAGCTGTCATATAGTAAAACAATAAAAACACATCGCATGATAGATATGTATTATTAAGTAGTAGGTTAAAGCTTATTTTTTCTTTAGTGTTATTTGGTCGAAGGCTATTAATAAATGGAAGAGTCGCTGCTATCATCATCATGAATATCGCTGCTGTGATTTCTATTTTTAGAAGAGGGAGGATAATGGTAACTAATCTATGAATTAAAATGAGTAAGTTACGTAACTTTTCGTCTAGATAAAGCAATTTATGGCAAAGCAATTTATGGCAAAGCAATATTGATTCAAATAAATTGAATATATTATGCACAATGTAATAAAAGTATAAAAAAATATACAGTACCGTGTATATACTTACTTTGACAATATTATTATCCCCATTAACAATTGCATGAGTTCCTTTATAAGAGCTATATGGCTTTGTAATGATAGGAAGTCTTTTTGCTACCTTGACTAGTACCAGCAACGCTGATTTTTTCAGTCTGATAGTAATGTAATGTCAATTATTTAAATAAGAATACCAAAATTTTAATCACTAATATTCATTCTATTGAGTAAATTTATACAATTAGTCTACATACCTTTTTTCCGTTCTTCTTTTTGTCTTCTTCTGCTATTTTGTTTGTGTCCATAATGGAAAGAGGTGTAAGATACAGAAAATAACGAGAAATGATGTCTTATAATGCATTCAGTCACATTAATACATCTTAATTTATCATATTCGCTCATGTGGTGCTTTGATATGATATTATATGTTATAATCAGATATTAGTATAACTGTACCAACGAGTATTGTATCCTGTATATAATGACATTAAAACTTTAATATTCTACATTAAATTATCAACAATATAAATTTACTAGCACCATATATGAATAACTGAATTGAAGAGGTATACATTCAAATTAAACCCAATTTACTGCAAATTAAACAGAAATCAGATCTTTTGGCATAATTTTTCGGGGTTTAGCATACTTGCCGCAAACTTTTTCCTTATGATCGTAAGCTTGAAGAATTTCTGAGAGGAAAAAGTAAAAAGGTTTTATATCTCTATAAAGCAGTATATTCAAACATTTTGTTTTTGCATCAAATTGCATGTATTTTGGCATTGCTTGAAGTCAAATTAAATATAAGTTGGATTTATCGTATGGGCAGAATGATTTTTCTGACAAACTGTAACATAAGAAAAAGGTAAGTAGGTTAAAAATCATAACAGCTGCAGATATTATTATATATATTTTTTTATCTGTTTGGTATTATAATGGCTATACTTTTTATATTCAATTAATGTAAACTGAGGTTGATGTAATTCTGTGTGAAAGTTGACCATAAAGTCATAATTTTAAGTTTAGAATGTTAAGTCAGTAATATAAAACGGCAATAATGTCTTTTGTTTGGCAGATTTTATGCTATTCATAGCCACAATATTGTATAAATTAATCATTTATCAGATCAAGTATTCACCATTTCATGATTTTCCATTCTTCTACTGTATGTAAAGCATGAGGCCAAGACATTGCCTAATTAGACAATAGTAAATGTTGAATACACGTGTAATTCTGTCTCCGAATTGACTCTCAATGATTTTATTCACTAAATCTTCTTTTGTCAACAAAAAAGAGATAGAAAATGGATATTGTTATATTATTAATTAAACATCTTGAGAGCTAAATTCACATACAAAAAGGAGTAGACTAAGTCAGTGTTTTCTTTCGATTATTTTAAATTTCAAATCAACTGATTTTTTCCTCATTTTGTAATATATATATATATATATTATATTGGTTAACAATTACCCTTTTAATGAGTGTTTAATTTTGAGTAACATTTTATATCACATTTAAGAATGATTTGTTGTATTGAACGTGAAATTAAGTCTAATTTTTCATGTTCCTATTAATTGGACATTTGACTCAGGCACAGATTTCACAGAAAAAAAAAGAAAAAAAGCATCACATCATTTTCACCGCCCAACGTTTTGATGAAAAATTACATTTTGGAGAGAAGAAACAAAAATGATGCAAAAAGAGCTAAGTCTTTTTATATATATTTTTAGCTTGTAAATTTCTGTTGGTTTTTGATATTAATTTATAAAACGCTCATGCACATATAAACGCACCGAATGTCGTGCAAAACACATAGAATACTCAGTTATATAATTCAAATGCTTTAATAGGAGATAACAATACTATAAAAATGTGCATAACACTATTTCTTGATACATAAAAGGCATGCATCAATCAGGTTCTATAGAAAGAATATATAAATATGGTCTTTTTTATTTAATAGTTATAATAACGCCAAAATAAGCCAATTTCTGTAATTGTCCAACATGTGTCAAATAATCAAATATATGATTAAAGCGTTCGAAGATTTAATTAGCGGATTGTTTAGTGGTACAATGTGTTACAATAAGGGGTTTTTTTTCTGCCTAATGCACAGACGTTTCAAGTTGAAATAGTAATGTCAACTATGACATCTATTTTATGTGTTTCCAATAAAATATCTCTATAATCTCTGGATTTGCTCTAGTTGTTATGCAATTGACCTATATTTTTGGTTTGAAAGAGGCATTTAAATGGCATATCATATTAATTTAAACATTTTAGTTGAAATTTTGGCTTTTTTTTTTTTTTTTTCTATATATGTTTTACTCAATAAAAAATTGTTGAGCCAAAAACATACCTAACCCGCCCATTTTCTTTTTTGTTTCATCCCAAAAAATAACAAAGCCAATAACAGAAAAATTTTATTCTGTTTGTGTAAGTACTTATTCAGTCTGTAAATATTTGTATTTGCCTTGAAATGTAATATATAATCACAACAGATTTTAACTTCATAACACGAGGAAAAATTTTGTATCCGTTTAAAAAAAAAAATCAAAGTTTTAAAATAGATCTTTGAGTTTTTTCAATATAAATATCAAATTTATTCATTATTGAAATCCTACATCTCTCTCTCTCTCTCTTTCTTTCTTTCTGTCCTTCCTTCTCTTTCCAATCTTTTATATATAAAAAATGAAGTTCTCATCTATCGCTATTGCTGCTTTAACCACTGCTGTTGCATCTGTCTCTGCTAACTTCAACGTAAATATTCCTGCATTGACATGACTGTAATTTGAATTCAATTGACATCTTCTCTCTAATAGATTTCTGAACCTTGGGGACAAACCACTTGGGTAAGTCTTTTTGTTTCTTTATGAATATTGTTGTAATATAAAATCCTAATCAATATTATAGACTGCCGGCCAAATTGGTTCCGTTGCATGGAATGCTTCCGCTGACATTGCTCAATCCTTATGTGAAATTCACTTGTTGACTGGTGATGCCACTTCTGCCACGTAAGTATATCTATTACTGCATTGATTTTTATCAAAAAATACTAAAACTCTTTTATAGTTTCGTTACCAACTTAACCGCTAACGGTAACTTGGTTCCCTGTAACTTTACCAGAGCTAACGTAAGTTTTAAGCGACCATATGAAATATTTGAATTCTTGATACTAAAATTATACGGAACCAATAGATTCACCCTCTTCCTGATTATGCTTCTGGTCAATACTCTGTTCGTGTTGGTCCCAATGGTGTTGTCAATGATCAATATGCCTACTCTGGTCTCTTTACCTATGTTGGTAACGGTACTGTTCTCCCTGATGGTCAAACTGCCTCTACCACTGCCGTTGCCGCTGCCGCAACCACTGCCGCAACTGCTTAAATATTGTAGATTTTTATCAATATCTCTCTCCGTCCAACAATGCATCAGTTTTTTTTAACAATTGTACAAATTACTCCTTTCTATACACTTCTACAATATTAGACAGTTTACATTCATAAACGTTCTATACCTTTCCTATCATATTATTACAACGATCAGATAATAAATACTTGGCTTGAACTTTCAAATCAAACATAGATTATGTACATGACAATATTGTTATAATGTTGATTTATGACTAACATAAACACATAATTATTGCCATAGTAGAAGGAAAAGAAAAGTGTAGGATTTTATCTACAATCTGCATTTGTCATTTAGCACTTTTTGATCTTTGAAGAATTTTATTAAAAGTTTAAAAAAAAATGCTATCAAATCATAAAAATATGTAGACACTGCTGTGCCATATCATGTTTGATATACAAATTTTGATTTTCGTAAAACGGGCTTTTCAGGTTCTAATCGAATGCAAAAAAAGTTTGGCACTAATTGCATTTTTCAAGTTTAAAGATTTTCGTGAAAGCTGTAGGAGTAGGGGCATTATCAAGGCATTATAAAATGTAACTGATGGTTTGACATATCTAGTACGAAATAAGATTCTAGTTTTTAGACAATCAAAAAATATATACAATTTTTTTTTTTTTTTTTTTTTTTTTTTTTTTTTTTTTTTTTTTTTTTTGAAAATATTAACAAAGAAAAAACAATAATGCCAACATGTTCAATTTTTAAAGCAATAAAAAAAAAAGAGAGACAAGGGGTAATATTTATTTTATATATATTAATCTATACAAGAAATTACTGATCATTCGCAGTTTCATGCTTTGTGTATTTAACTGAAATTTTTTCCAATTCTTTTGTAATATTCGCTAAATATCTCGACTTGACAATTTCTTCATCAGTCCAACCAGTAAATCCATCAACCGCATATTCATCGTCATCATCCTCACTTTCAAATTCATCTGTAGATTCATAACTGACACTAGATACGCTGGACGACTCTGCTTCTACACAGCTACTACGACGGCGACTTCCAGCATTACCACTGCCTCCTAAACGATAACGATCGCTACCAGAATCATCATCATAAAACATACCAAATACTTCATCTTGCATATCTGCAGAAGATGATGAAGTAACAGAGGATGATGTTGATGATTTACGATTATTGTTATTGTTATGATGAGGGGGTGATTGTTGCTGGTGAGCTGTAGATTGAAGAGAGGAAGGATGAGAAGGTGCAGGAGGTGATTGCGTGCCAGAGCGAGAAAGAGGATTAAAACCAGTAGCTCTGGGCGATTGAGAGAGCTGTTGACTACTGTTGGTACGACTAGCTGAAGAAAGATTCTTGCCATGGCTACTACTACGTACAGGATGTGATTCAACTACTGCAAATGACTTTTGACGTTCACGTTTGTTCCAATGAAGGCAATTTTGAAGAGAATTAAACCAATCTGTAGCCTGGTCTTCCTTACAAACAGTTGGGAAAGGATATCTTGATGCTGTTACTTTGATATGATCACCCTCTGTTATAAAAAAAATATTATTGATATCAATGTATAAAAGACAATTTTATATCTAACTTACGTCTAAGTTCTATTCTTCCACGTCCATCAAAACTGGCCCATGCAGTATTTCTAGAATTAAAAGGAACACAAATACGCAATTCCATTGAATCAGGCACCAATGTAGGGCGGAATGATAATGTATGAGGGCAAATAGGTGTGATAAGTATTGCATGAATATCAGGATGTGTAAGCGAACCACCAGCAGAAAGCTAATAAATAATTAATAAGCAACTTTTTTACACACATAGTTTATAAAGCGAGTATATTTTACCGAATATGCTGTACTTCCAGTAGGTGTAGAGATGGCTAAACCATCAGCTTGTACAGTTGTTAAATGCTTATCATCTCCAAATAATTCCAACAAACTAACGTATGGACTAGGTCCTCTATCAACAACTAAATCATTGATTACATGATATTTTTCTACAGGAATTGTTGTAAAGCAAGGGACTTGTCGTTCTTCTCCAATAGGGATATTAGGTTGTGGTTGTTGTTGTTGTTGTTGCTGCTGCTGCTGCTGCTGCTGTTGTTGTTGTTGCTGCTGCAAATTATCCTCTGCATTTCTCCATTCTTCTCTCTCTTCGTCTTCTTCGATATCATCGCCATCAACTTCACCAAATTTCTTCATTTTACCTTTATGATTAGTACCTTGGTGTTGTTGCTGTCTTTGCTTTTTCAATTCTTGACACCAACCACCTACAGTGAATTTCCCAGTAACAGGATCCCTCACTACATTTCTTAACTGCACAGCTTTAGCTTCTTCAGGAGATTTGCAATCAGGATGAGGTACACGACGATATACTGTACATGTCAATCGACCTCTTAAATTAATCCGAACACCTCTTTCCATGGCATTGTGTAAATGCTGTTTATATCGATCAAAATCAAAGGGAGTTAAAAAGCCAAGTGAACCTAAATGGAATGGAATTACTGGAGGAATGTAATTTTGAAATAACCATGAAGAAAACAAAACTGTTCCATCTCCACCAAGCTATATAGGAAAGAGTTTGGAGGTTAATGTATTATACAATCATCATACACACACACATACAGTAATAATAAAATCAAATGATTTGGGTTGTAAAGCACATAATTCAGGTGTCCAAAATTTAAGCTTTTCACAAGCAATAGGGTGATTTCTGACAATTTTATCGTATTTGAAACGTTTGGAATTTTTCAATTTCTCATCAACATAACTGTCAATTCGTTGATTAATTACAATGAAAAAAAAATCCTTAAATGTACTTCTTGTAAAACAACTTACCAAGTAATACCACTTTCTGACCCATAACGAGGTGTTTCGACCAAATACAAGGCCATGTCTCGGGTCATACCAATAAGAGAGCAATCTCCTGGCTTTGTGATAATCATCACTGATTTTGGGTTTTCCCATTTTACACGAGTTTTACCTAATAGAGTATATACAAAATGTTAAATAAGTCCAATTTTATCTACTTAATTTCCAACATTACCCATCTTTTTAGCTACTTCTCTAACAGCGTCTGCAGTATCGGTCAAATAAGAAGTATGCTGAGCTCTTGGAATAGTCTTTACAACACTATACTTTCTTCCTCTTGGTGAGGTATTTTGTGCCAAAGCAGTCAAAGCATCTGTTAAAGCCGAACAAGGTATATTGGTCATTGGTTCCATAATGAAAAAGAATTATAAAGAAAAAAAGAAAAGAGATAAACAATGAAAAAAAAAAAAAAATTGTTGAAAATACCGCATTGTACCGAAGCAGTATGTAATTTGAAACTTTTTTTCATTTCTAATTTAATAACAATACACACACACTCGCTCACTCATTTATTACATCTCCCTTTCTCTTTCAAAACGTCACATTGTTATGTGAAACCATATACTATACCTCAAAACAAATATTTATACATCGAAATCTACAAATCGCAATGGCCCAATATTTACATTACTTGATAGCCCCAAATTTGATTTATCGTTTACTCGGAGCAATGGCTTCAAAATGAATCACAACTTAAGTAATTTCGTCTTGTTAACAAGTCGTTGCTCACATTTTTCTGTAAAAAGAAAATTACGTAATACGTCTACAATACCATTAACCCCACATTTGATAAGATTGAAGGAATATCATTATTGCTAATGAATGAGACACTAATTATCAACTTTAGCAAAAAGTACTGTCAATCAGCAACGCGTTTTAGCTTTATTTTAATGTATTCGGCGTCTCTTTGTAAAGATTTTAATGTTAAAAAGTATATATGATAAGGCTAAAAATTTACAAACTGAGTAGTAATTTATCATTGATGTTCAATGACATTTTTGGTATAACAGCTACCGCTATGATCACGATGAACCGATTACAATTACGATTACAGCATGAAGTTTTACCCTTATTTATTTACTTGGGTGCTACAAATTGATTCTATGTAGATAATAATCCTATTTGTTGTAGTATCCGAAAATTAACCTTTGCCGAAAAAAACAGCTAAGAATAGCCCTTATTTTTTAACAATTATAGAAAGAAAGTATACGCGTATATGCGTCATTTTGTAGTTTCCTCTTTTTACGCCTCATTCGGATATTTATAAATCTGATTTGGCCGTCTTCTAAGAAGAATTCGATGATTATTCAAAGCCTCATTTTTTGATAAATTTTTTCGAGTACAACCCAAACTTCTTTACACTTGTGCGCTCTAGGTTATTACTACTTTGATGGCCTTGGCCTTTCCTTAAAAAAAAAAAGAGCTTTTTGATTACTACATTATAGAGTGATAGTGCCTTAACTTACGAGAAGCCGCCAAATTGGTTATAAAACAGCAGTTTTAAAGAGTTTTTTCTATCGCTTCAAATCATTTTTAAAGGCTCAAAATGTGACAAAACCATTTCTCAGATTTTGTATTAGTTTCATGTATTTTTTTCTCAGATTTTTTTGGGACATGAAAAATTATCCGAATTGAGGCTCAAAACCCTTACAGATACACGTTCAGATCGCTCCAAATCGCTAAATTTGAATTTAAACCTTAAAATCTGCACTTTTTAATATGGCATTTCTAAGTCAAAAATAGCCAAAATCTTCTCTATTTTTATGACGAATGACTTATTTTGACATATATTATTAAGAAACGCAACTTCTAGCAGAAAAACGTATCTTTTTATTATTGCACTTTCTGCGAAAATTTTAGTGCGAATTTTTTTTGATAAATAGCATCATTGAATGCGCAATCAAAAGAAGTACAAAAGGTAATTAATATGCTTTGAACGTTTTATATACTATTCTTTGAGCAATCAATAAAAAAGTATGAAGATTTTCAAAATCATGTCCGATTTGATCAGAATTGGAACAGAAATTTTAAAATATTTTGTGCTTATTATTGCTGTTTTAACTGGCTGCAGCAGGTATTTTAATTATTTGGCGCTTGTTTATAGAATTTTTACATATAATTCCAATAACTTATCAAAATAAAATAATAACTAAAAGTATAGATTATCATATAGTGTATATTATTGTGTTATTTTTTACCAGTTGCATATAAAAAAAAAAAAAAAAAAAGTGCCGCGCTTCAATTTTAGCAACTAGCGGTCTAGATTCATCTACCAACCAAAGAAATCGAAAATGTCGGTTATTGACTCCCCACAACGACAAAAAAATAAAAAGCGCGCGCGCGCATGATAATAGAATTACATATTTCAAAAAGCAAATATATGTTGGTAACTACTAAATAAAATTCTATTGCTCAATGTATAACATACTAATTGGTGAAATAGAGTTTGCAGTTGGGTTGGGAAATTACTGTTTATGGAAACTTTACTCAAGGTTTATTCAAATGCATAATCACTTTTTTTGTATAGATACCTACTTGCTTAGTGATCCGTGCACCCCCTTTTTCATGGCACTTGTTGTTTTTCATTGTGCCACATTTATTATATGTATGTATGTAAGTGATCCGTTTACATGAAATCGCTCCTAAATGCAGCATATGTATACGACAATGGTGGTTATATTAACTTTATTGTCGTTGCCTTATCTTTATTGGGTTTTAAACTAAAACTTTGACAATTATATTTAAATTATCTATCTGTAAATTATTGTTTGTATAAATATTTGGTCTGTTTCTATAATTGCATATACACGTGTTTGTTTAAGAAAGACAGAGAGACAAAAGAACTCATCTAAATATATAATTTTAATTTGTATCGCATTATTATATTCTCGTCTCCTATATTAATATATATATAAATATATATATATATATATATATATATATTTTGCACTAAAGGATATTAAACAAAAAACAATTGCGCCGCCCTAAATGAATATACGTCAATGAATGATCAACTAAAGCAGGTCAAATCATGGCAATTACGTTCAATAAGTTTATATATTTAGAATGATATAAAGATGTAAAAACACATATAAAATAGGAAGTATAGAGTACCATTTTTAGAGATTATTTAAAGCCTTATATATATATTGTGTTGACATGCCTTTTTGTGATTAAAATGGAGTCTTAAAACGTAAATGGAGATCTACAACATTGTTCGTGAATAGGATCGAAATATTTGGCAATACACAAATTTAAACAAAACAAAAAACTAGGAATCAGTTTATTTAGTTACCTGCATTACACGCAACAAGCAACATGCAGCAAAAAAGTTCAATTATCATTTTGAAAGCATATTGTATATAAAAAACATAACATTGAATGTTTTATCGGTAAGAAGAAAGTAGTGTGATAGATTATTACAACATAGACTATTTTTAACTTTTTTTTTTTTTTTGGAGTAATTAATGGTTTATTGTATATGCACAGTGTAGCATTTGTTTTCTCTCTAACATTTCTAATGTAGACTGAAAAAAGGAGCAAAAAAGGAACAAAATTTATAAGGAGATGAAAGAGAGAGAGAGAGAGAGAGAGAAAATGAATTAAAATTAGATGGTTATTATTAAAGTTGGGTGATAAAATGGGAAAACAATTACAAAATACTTTTTCTAGGATATTTTCTTTCTAATATGAAAAAAATGCAGTTGATGGTGTTGCTGTTGTAATTGGAACAAGATAATCATTTGAACAATCTTCAACATCATCTTGAATACCATGTTTGACATGGTTTGTGGATAATTTTGTAAAGAATAATGGACCACCTGAACAGATATTTGTATTTACAGTCAATTTAGGCTTCTTTTTCTTGAGACAATCTGTTGTTGGTGTCTCGATATCAGGACTACTTGCTTCAGAATCACAAGGAGAAGAAGGTATTTCCAATGATAATGTGGGTTTTGTTGTTGCGGGTATAATGTTTAAAGCGGGGTTAAGTTTATATTGAATTGTTGCTGATGAAGGAAAAGAAGAATAACCACGATCATAATCTAATGGTGAATATGTTTCGATAATTGCAATATGTTCGATATCAAATCGTACAGTTTTCTGGCTTCTTTTTCTTTTACGAGATATTTGTGGTATTGTTAATGGTAAACATGATTGGGCTGGTGATGTTTCGTTATGGTTAAGATTAGTTATCATTGTATATTGTATATTTACAGAAGGAAACAAAGAAAAAAATTAGTATAAAAGAAAAGAGAAAGAGAGAGGGATGTATTACAATCAAACCTTTCTGTAAAACAGTAGCGTTTATATATAACTTTTTTCTTTATAAACTCAACTTGAATATTGTATGATATAAATAGCATCTTTATTTTTACAATGTTTTTTTGATTTATAGAAATAGAGCTTAGTATAGTTGGTCTCACGTGGCTAAACATACACATTACTTCTACCAACTTGCTACTCGACACTTAAAATCATCACTATTATTGAAAGTCAGTTTAAGTTGAATTTGCGTGTAAAAATAGGTTTGCTCTTTTGGTCCAGAACAATGATACTAAAAGTCTTTTTTTTTTCTTTTTTTTTTATCTTGTTGATAGTACAAATGATGATATATGATTATTCATGAAAATAAGTAAAAAGTTTAAATCGGCCGTTGCTTTAACAAGTTAATTAGTAATTTTTACATGTTATTAATTGCTAGCAAGCATCTTGGCATATATGATGATTTAAGTAGTAGTGCTCGGATTTTACCAAATATAGAAACATTCTAGGTTACCTTGTTAATTTTCATCATGATTTTATGAATTTATCCATATAATGCCACTTGTACTGTTCTTGTAGATTATCAAGATCCTAAAATTTATCTAAAATATACAAATGTACAGACAGTTAAAAAGGAAACGTTTGGTTGATTCTTGACTCTTTTATTATATAAATCCATCTCAATTATATTAATTGTATTTATATATAGTAGGTTAAACATTTATAGAAATTTATAATAAGGAATGTGCTGTAATTGTCTAGAATTTATTTATGTCCATGTAGGCATCCTCCTCTTCTCTTTTTCTTTTATATCCCTAGCTTTTAATTAAAATTTGTTGTTAAAATAGAATCTTTAAAGAGTTTTTAAGCAGGTTTTTATTGATGATAAACCATATTTAAAACATTTAAAGAATTTGCTTGTATATCAGAATTAAGATCCTCTTTTTATTTTAAAGAATCTCAAAAATTGATAAAAATATCATACTTTTTTCAAGAGGTATTATGATTTTATGCAAACATATTTAATTTTTTCAGTGTGACAAATTTTTGCCCTGAATGTTAAAGTAATAGCTTATTTCCTTTTGTCTAACAGTTTGTATCTATTTTTAAGTTTTTTTTTTTTCTATGGTTGTATCACATACATAAATGTCAATATTTTATTTGATGAATAGAAAAGAATGGTCTTTTTTCTTTTTCTTTTTTTAGGATTAAAAAAAAAAAAAAAAAAAGGTAAAAAGAAAACAATATATACAATTATGAAAAAAGAGGGAATAAAAAAAAAAAGGAGAAAAAGTTATTGTTGCTGATGATTATTGTGCTGTAATGCGCCTTTAACACATTCTTGAATTTGAACTCGTTCATTTTCACGGATTGGACCAACGCGTTTCAATAATAATTGCAATTGAACAACATAATTATCGACATCTGCTGAAGGAAGAAGACCAGATTGTAAAGGAACATTTAGATTTGTAAGTACTTCTGTTACAGTACGTTTAAATTCAATTAATTTTCGATTCTCTTCTCGCATTCTCAAGAGTTCTTCTTTATCTCCACCATTCATTGATTTTCTATTGTTGTCCATTCTGTTAAAAAAATAGAGGGAAAAAAAGGGGGTTAAAATTGGGGTTCGTGTCTCGATAGCAACTAATGGACTGTTGTTTAAATACCTTTTACCATCGTTTTCAAAAAATGTTGTTGAAATTGAATGAGGTGTAGTTGGTTGGGGATGATGAAGTGGAGTACTGGATGAATTATTCCAACGTTGAGCGCCAGCTCTAATATCGTTTTGAATCTATAATAGTTTTTTTTTTTTTTTAATTATAAAATGATCTACTAAATATAAATAAATAAACAAACCTCATCAATGTCTTTAATTATGCCAGGTCCATTTTGTTTCTTAATAGGAGGCGTAAGAACAGGACGAATACCAGTTCCATTTGCAGTAGATGACGATAAAGGTGTATTTGCATTTGTAGATGGATTTAATATATTAGTTGTGGTGGTGGCGGTAGAATTAGAAATATTATTCAGTAAATGTGCCTTGTTGGGCAATTTTTGTTTAGTTGGTGTTCCAGTTGGCAATGGAGGTGTAAGACTTGCTGCAGGCCTTTTAATGTCTTCTAATATACTTGTTCTTGTTGATGATGATAATGATGCTGAAGATGTCGATTCTAAGCCTGATTTCTTTCTTTTAGCCTCAATTCTTTCAGCATGTTTTGATGACATGCTGGTAAGAGATTTATTGTTATTAGTATTGCTACTAGCATTGCTGTTGGTAGATTTTGGTCTACTTTTAGTACCCATATCATCATCACTGTCATCTGAACTTTGGTCTTGTCCAAATAATGAATTGGGAGAAAGACGTCTTTTCATGGGAATTTCTTTCTTCAATGAAGGTGAACGAATGGTAGATGGGGAACTAAGGCCCGAGGACACAGCTGAAGAAGAAGACGGTAGTTTGTTTCCTATAGCAAGAACCTTTTTGGCATGGAATTGATTGTTAAAAGCACCGCTACTTCCACTACTGCTACTACTTTCATCTTCCTCTTTCTTATTATCAGTATCTGATTTAATTTTACTTTTATCTTCCTTTTTCTTTCCTTGATCTTGTTCTATATCTTCGTCTTCTTCTTCTTCTTCATCGTCGTCATCATCATCTTCATCATCATCATCATCATCTTCTCCCTCAAAATCGTCATCTTCTTCATCAGAATCTTCTGAATCAGAAATCTTTTTAGCCTTTATGAGTCTTCTACTTTTTTTCTTTAGTGGTGTTGATGATGATGATGTTGATGTTGATGCTTTATTTTTATTTGATTTTATTTCATGTTTGACACATCTGGGAGAAAAACTGGCAGGTACAGAAGCAGCGGGAGTTATAATGTTATTATTGATTGCACATGTTACATGCCAACGTCTATTATAAAAATACAAGGTTTTAATAAAGAAAATATTGATTTAGATATATATATATATATAGAATACTTACTCTGAGCATCCAGGTTCTTCACAATGGATACATAATCCAACTTTTTTAAGGCAAAAGCCACATGCCTATAAAAACACGAACAAGATCAGCAACCATAATCAATATGTCAATTTATTCAATAACTTACATGCTTATTTAATTGATCTTCAGGTACAGGATAAGGCTCTAAAGTATTATCAATATCCTTGTTCCAAAGAGCACAAACAATGTGCATATATTTATCTTGTAATTTAGTTTTCTTTACAGCTCCAGTTTGTACAGAACAACAAACAATATTCTTGATAATTTGATTGATTTGTAAGAAATTTTGCCCTAATGAGAATATATATAAAACTTACGGTTGCTTTCTTTCTCTTTTTATTTTCACATCGCTGACAAAACCAATCACCTCCAGGAACTTGTTTTAAACCATAGCAGCCTACGCAAGCGCGATTTAAGCAACAAAATCATTTCACAAAAAAAAAAAAAAAAAAAAAAAAAAAAAAAAAAAAAAAACTTACGCTTATGAACTGGCATATTACAGCCTATGGAAATAAAATCATGAGACACATGTTTTATTTTTGTGTAATTGTACATGTTTCTTACCTTTACCATCACAGAAAATGATGGGATTTTTGTTTGGAGAGTTATCGCCTTCACAAACGTTACAGGCATCTTGCTACATTAGTTTTTTTTTAAATATTTTCTTTTCTACATGTAATCTTTAAAGGGTTTTTTTACCTCATCTTCTGAAGACATGTTGTTATTATTTTTCACTTTGTATATAGAAGCTAGTATATAAATTTGTTATTAATTTTTTAATCATGAAAATTCAAATAATTGCATGATGAAAATTACCTGTTTGCTGTTTTAAATGTGTGTTTGGGTCTGATGGATTTTTTTTTTTTTTAGGTGACCGCTGTATGTGGAATATGGGGTTTTGTGTATTCCTTTTTGCTTGCTTATTTTTTTTTTTTTTTCTGTTAGCGTATGCGTGATATAATATAAATTTAAATGTAAATGCTCAATTCCTTTGTCTAATGTAAAATGATCAAGATTTCAAATTACAAGGAAAAATTATTAAATTTATGAAATTATTATAGATATTTAAATCGAAATAAATGTCTCAATAATTTATCTAGATTTTTTTTTTTTTTGTGATTTGTAGAATATTTATATTGATATCAAGTTTATATATTATATGAAATACACACTAGAATATCAAAATATATATATATAAAAAAAAAAAAAGGTACAAGAAAAGAAAAGAAAAGAGAAACGAATAAAAAATAAGGTGGCGCCCGCTTTCATTTCCTTCTTCTTTGCTCCTTTGGCATTTCGTTAAAAGACCGAAGTCTAGCGGTTGTGTGTGTGTGTTTTTTGAATCTACATTCAATGCTTTTGCTCCAGTCACACGGTAGTTGTAGTGACGTACTGTTGTTGTTGTTGTTGATTGATCTGTAATTCCATGATAGAAGCAACTTGGTCCAGCAATGAAAATGATGAAGGCAATGACAGAGATGACGATGATGAAGCCTTGCAACTAGTGTTTGGAAAGAAAGGAAAATGATCTAATTCAGAAGCGAAGTAATAGTTTTCCATGGTATAATTTAAAATTGTATGAATAGATTGGACAAGAACACGAAATTTGGTAAAATTAATCAAACCATCTGATTTCTTCGTAGCATTACCATCCATGAGAAAAGTTAAATCTTTAAGAATAATGGGAAAAAATGGTATACATGGAGCCTTTGCTGATTTCTTGAATGCATTTCTATAGTAACCCATATTATTACATACATTCAAGTATTTCAATAAACTTTTAAATGTTAATATATCTCGATTTGGTAGTAACGATGATGATTGCCAACTATCTTCAGTACCACCATGAGTACCACTGCCATTACTACTGCTACTACCATTACTGCCGCCTCCTTTAAATTCTTGCAATTGCGTCAAGCCCATTGTAATCACCATACTCGTATGAAAATTATTCCAATTCAAACATGCCTAATTTCAAAAAAAAAAAAAAAAAAAAAAAAGGTTACTATGGAAACATCAAATTCAGGTACGGTTATCATAGTTACAACAGACCTTGGCAATTTCAATCATTTTACGTATAATAGTTCTTCTTTGTTTACTATGTAATTTATGTACAGATATTTCCATCAAAACCCATTTACTTAGTTTATTAGCTCTTTCAGTCATCATTGCAATATAATTGATGTGATCATGCTTTTTCTTTTGCTGCTGTTGAGAAGGGTAATACATGGCTAGATAGTCTTGCGCTGTTATGCATTTTAAAATATAGAAATCTGCTAAAGTTAGATATTTAGCTATGTCTTTTGAATTGAAAGATAAAAATGTGTCTTGCTGCTGTAGATACTGATGTTGGTTTAAAGAATAGGTAGGTGATTCTGGTGGTGTTGAATAAGATACAAAAGATAAAAAGCTTGGTGTTACAGAGGGTCTTCTACCAAGATTTCCTGTTGATGCTGCATTGGTAATTGTGTTGTTGCTACTGTTTTTATTACCAAAAGAAACCAACGATTGAGATATTTGAATAATAAGTGAATGCTTTGATGTAGAGAACTGGTTTGACTGTACATGCATATATACTCATTAATATTTTTTTTTTCATATTAAATTTCAACAACTTACTTGTCGATCAAGGGCTTCTTTAATCATATCCGCTTCAATCGTGAAACCAGCACGATTTACATCACCATTTAAAAATGCCTCTAATCTAGTAATCAGTATTGGATTTTTCTTGAAATCTTGAAATTGTAATTTAATCCAACGTGAAATGACATTTAAAACCCTGCAGTAGTTACTCTGTGTAAGAATTACCATATTTATCTATTTATGATATATTAAAATTACATACTTTACTTGAATACACCGCTGCCACTTCTTAAAATAAGTAGCTTCTCCAGGTAATGCCTCTAAATGAAATCTTGCCATTAGATTTTCCAACAATTCAAAAGAATCTGTAAAAAACAAGTGGCTCAAAATGTAGGTATCCACATAATCCAAATCTTGGCACGTTTCATCTGCTAATTTCATAAATAATCGTTCCAAAGTGCCTGCTAATACTTGTAATTTGTTAGACACCATTTCCATGACAAGCACATCCTGCCCATCTTCAGATATATGTAATATGGATCCTTCTTTGCCTTTTTCTTTAGCATGGCGAAGTATTTCATCGTCTTCATCACATGTAGAAATGTTGTATAATTTCTCTTTTTCTTTTTCTTTATCCTTATCAAGAAAAGATGATTTCTTTAAAAGCTGCTTCTTTTTACTGTTAAACCACTGTGCTGATGATGAGGAAGTGGAAGGCTTTAAAATTTGTAAAAGATCGCTCTCTGAACGATTAGGTTTTATCTGTTTTTGTTTGATAAAAATCGGTTCTGCATATTCTTTTTGTATAGATGTAGTAGTATGTACAATATTTGGTGATGATGATGACGTTGTTGTTGTGGTAGTAGTAAAGCAACCAGAATCAGAACCACAGAGCTCGTTTTGTGTTGATTTTGTCCTTATATGTATATTTCTTGCATATGGCGATTTTAATGTTTGTACAGAATTTCTTTGATTTGAATGATCCAGCTATAATAATAAGGGATTATGTGGAAATTAAACACATTTGAAGGACGATTTTTGCTTTTTTTTTCTGCAAGTACCTCATTATTAATATCAAATATGTCTTTAATGTGCGAAGCTGTGGTTGTTGTTGACGTAGCATTTTTGTTTACTTTCTTGTTTAATCCACCGGTAAAAAATAATCGCATACTGCCTTTATGTACATTTGCTGCTGACAAGTCTTTTGGCGATTGCAACAGCGTTCGTTCAACGTCGATTTTTTGTCTTGGTGATTGCAAGTGATCAATTTCTTCTTGTTCCGATGCTGATGCTTGATTCTTTTTTAATGTAGAAATACTACGAATAAATCGTTTTCCAACTGAAAACAAAAAATGTTGTTAGTTTAGTGTTTTTAAAATGAAATTTTAATATGTATGTACCTGTATCACTGTTGTTGGTGTGATTACTTTTAATTTTACCACTATTATTATTTTTTAAAATATACATGTTTAGAATTTTAAATGTATATTGAAATGGACAAAAAACAATAAAAAGAGGAAGAAAAAAAAAAGAGAGAGAGAGAAAGACAAAGAGAGAGAAATAAAGAGAAAAAGAAAAAAAATTGGAATGTGTCTTCCATCATAACATCCCTTTTTTTTCATATTATTATATAATATAACTCTCTATTTTTTTTTTTTTTTTTTTTTTTTCGTTACCTTTTGTCAGTCCTAACACGAGTTACATCTTGCATTCCTCCCTGATAAAAAGATAAATCAAACTCATGTTGATCTATATTTAAAGAAAAGGATGTTTTAGATATTTGATGACATGATAATATATCAACATACCTAAAGGTTCCTGCTGTTGAAAAGAAGATATTGGAGATGTCATTGTATCCGGTGTTAAAGGAGGTGTGATTAATTTTACAGATTGTCGTTTTTTACTGCTGCTGCTTCTTTGTTGCTTTTCATTTGCTAAAAATACAAATAAAAGTGATTTTACCAGTTGATACAAGTTTTGTATAATAGCCAACTATATATTCAATTATGTTAGATAAAAAAAAACAATCCCCTTATTTCTATACAAATACACACACTTTAAGTCCCTGGATCCTTTTTTTTTTCTCCCCTACCTGGTTAATTACCTTCAAATCTTTTTCCAGCAACAAAAACTTCATTCTTTGGACTGTATTTGTTAAGCAATTTACGGCTACTAATGCTTCTACAACTGTTGTCTCGTTTCTTTTAAACTTTGAAAGGATTACTTTGCTGACAGAAGATAACAAAGTGGATGCATTTACGATAGTTGTTACATGATCGCTCATTGAATTCTTAGTTTTATTACTCAATTTTGGTGTAAATATGAATAATATATCTATCGTTGAATCAAATGTACGCCATAAGCAGATTTCCAACTATACTTGTTGGATTGAGATTAATAATATAAATTAAAATTAACACTGTTATATAATTACATTTTGATTTCTTTTTAAAATAATAGACTCAAGTTGTTTTATTATCCGTTTAGTTTCTTTAATATAAACCTGTTCCTCTTCAGCCTCTTTTTCTTCTGATTCATCTTGCTCTAATACAGTAACGGTATTTTCCATTATATACATTTATTTCAATTTTAAAATCTGCAAATAGAAAAAAAAGAAGAAGAAAGAATAATGAAAAGTAAAAAGAAAAAAGAAAAATAAATGATAATGGGCCCACGCATGAACAACAATAAGAAGGGAAGAAGGAGTATCGTATAGTAATTACTAATGCGGATGATGTTTGATGGTACAATTTCGCGTGTAAGCTGTTGTACGCATAACAAATGGCATAATTATACAATACTGCCATCTCTCTCCTTAATACAAACAATATAGAAAAACGTCTTTTTGCACGCGCACACACAAGCAAAGGAGTAAGTATCTACCTAGCAATTGTGTCAAATATCTAGTGCTTTTTTTAACAAGATTAGTTTTGTGTCACCTAAATCCTTTCTTCCTCCTTAATTCTTTGTATTCTCGATTGTTTTACTTTGTTTGTATATCGTCCAATTAGTATTTTTGGTAAATTTACATATAAGCATGTACCTGGAGACTTATTCATTATTCTCAGTTTTCTTGTCATCTTTTCTATATTTTTTTTACAGTTGTAAACAATTTTTGTGAGCAATTTTTATCTATTAATGCAGTTATAGCTCCAATATGTTGTTAACTAATGTGCAAGGTACTGTTAATTTCATTATATATTACATCAGATGGAGGTATCTGGGAATATATAATTGTAAACTTGTGGGCCTGAGCTGCGAAACGTTCAGGTTTCAAAACAGACCACGATATTACAAGAGTATTGATAATTCAGATCAAATCGTGTACCACTAAAATCTGTTTTCAATAAAATAGATGGTTTTGATGAAAAAGTTGTTGATATTCACACTAAAATTATTGAATTTCAAAGTTGCTAATCTTCAATATTTGAACTTTCCACTTTGATCTAACTAATTTCACACTACAAGCCAATGAGAATATATTTTGAATAATACATTATATATATTGATCGTACTAAGCTAGCTATTTCTGAATTTATTGTACATATCACGAAGGACTCAAAATAAGTAAAATTTGCTGTTTTTTCTTTAAAAGTCGGCTTCACTTTTCATTATTACTTTATTACTTCTTTTTCACTAAATGAAGCCAAGAAAAAATTATATGAAAATATACCTGAGATGTTTAACTTCAATCCAAAAATAAGTATTCAAAAATATCCTATTTTTTGCAGTTGGCATCACTTTTACAGTGCTAATGTTTCAGATTTTTACAAGTATTTCATTCATTCACTACTAAAATTAAAAACTTAGAGCTTTCTTCATATCCTTACAAGAAACAGCTATACAAACATTTTTAAAAAATTACTGTTTCGACCTTTTTGTAGTAGATTACAACAAAATATTCGTTAAAATAACCTCTCAGTATTTTTTGTTCCTGCTGGTACAAACCTCAGTGAGCTTTATCAGGTCCAATTAAGTTTTTTTTTAAATATAAATTTTTTGTTAAGATATCCTCAAAAATGCATAAAAAAAATATCTTCGGTTTTGCTCTAAAAAAAAACCAGTGTAACATTATCACAAATTTTGAATTTGAAAAAAAATTGACAAGAATCTCGTTTTCTCTACAAAAAATGTAGCCAGAATATTCAATAATAGCTAGATCAATGCATAATCTTTCTGTCCAATATTTAAATACTTTATATTTGAAACATTCTTATAAAAATGGCGTTTATTTTCAAAAATCTACAAAATTTCAATCGCGTTTTACGAAAATTTAATGTGGAACATTTATTTGAATTTTATTTAGGTGAATGCAAAATTTAAAGCTCTATAAAAACTATTTATCAAGTTAATTTATTTTGCAACTCATGAGCCAATACGCAACTTTACTTTTTTGATTATTTTTTGATTCATTTGTCACACTAGGGGGGGCCAAAATGAAAACAAATTTGTTCAAAACAAATTTTAAATTTTAGACATCCAATAACATTGAAGGCCATTTTGGCTCCCCTAAATAAAGCAACATCCTACGATTTTCCCATTTGCTTAAAGAGGAACTGCTTATGATTTTTTTTTTTTTTGCTTGATATCGGCTCTCTGTAGCCATTTCCAAGTCTAACAATAGACACGCGACCTTTTATAATGTTGACATGTTGATAAACCGAGGATGTAAGTAAAAGTGAAGTTGTTGGTTAAAAAAGGATGTATTCAAGGGTAATCTTGAGATAAACCAATAAGAGTTGAAGCCACGGTCACGGCCATTAATTTGACATTGTATTTGCATAATTTTTTAATTTTTTTGTTCAGCCTTCCATTATTTTATAATATGAATACGAATAACTTTGCTAAAAAAATCAAATTAAGGTATACATAACACCACGTTATAGTATATCACTACTCATTAAAAGAAAATTATAACATGTAGTTGTCAAGATATCACAAAAATCAAAGTAGATGCTATAGGTAAAAAATATAATAAAAAAGAATGCAAAAAACCAATTTTAACTGAAATATCCACGACATATTTATTTAATCTAGTAAATGCTGCAAACAACTCTTTGCTTGGAGGAGGAGGAGGTACGGCTAAAAAGGATTATAGATGTTTTCTTATTTGCAGAATGTACTAATAAGTAGTTATGCAGTGGACGGAGCTATTCACAGGTATATAATCATTATCATAGAATATCAGTAATCAGCAAACATCTGATAATATTTAATAGCGCTGCCGGAAGAAAGTTGTTAGAAGAATGTCGTACACTAGGGGGATGTAACGATGGTGTAAATATACATATTTTTTTTTTTTTTTTTTGTAAAACATGATTTGGTTTGATACTAATTCTCGCTGAATATCTTGAAAAGTATGCCAAAATAACTAAAGGTTTGTTATTTTACATACATTTTCAAATTTATGTACTAATTTCATGTATGAAAAGGTTATAATTTACCAGCAAAACGTAAATGAAATGAAATTTTACGGGAGAAAACGGGCATAAACCGAGTAAAAAATACTAATTCTATCAACGTATGATTTTTATAGATGTAATTCATACAGTTGGCCCACAATCTGAAAAGCCAAATATTCTAGCCAATTGTTACAGTAACTCACTTCAAGTATTGACAGATAACAATCTGCGCTCTATTGCCTTTCCTTGTATTTCTACTGGAGTTTATGGGTATAATAACGAGAGAGCTGCCAAAGTAGCGTTGGAAACAGTGCTCGGATTTTTACAAAATGACAACGCAGATAAGGTAATATATGTCTTTGCTGCTTGATTGGATATTACTCAATTTTTTTTTTTTTTTTATATTGACTTTCAATAAATCTCCATTGAATAGATTGATCAAGTAATCTTTGTGTTGTTTAATGAAAAAGACAAGAAGATTTACAAAGGTATAGTTGAATTATTGGGGAGGGGGGATTTTTTTTTTTTTTTTTTAGAAATTCATCCAAAATGTCCTTCTTAGATTTGGTTCCAAAGTACTTTCCAGGAGCCTCTACTGAATGTTAAATCAAGCATTTTATATATGATGGGTTTGGACAACAGAAAGTAGTAGCCAATCGTGAGACATAATTTAAAAATGATTCACAACATCTAATATTTTTTTTTTCCCAATTTACCTTGTATTTAAAAGACCATGTGCTTTCATTTTGACTTGAATCTTCTTCTTTTCTTGTTAATATTTTACTTTTTCATCTCATTATTTTTTTTTTTTCAAATAAAAACATGTTGCAATCTTTTTGTCGTAAAGCTTTTGTAAGTAAAATCATAAAGATAAATGGGATTTAATTAATTTGACACCTCTTTTCCCAGACACATACTGCAAGCAATAGCATAGTTACACCACAAATTGCTGTTGTACAACGTACTTATTCACTAGCCACTTCTGCGATGGCATTCAAGAAACATATGCGTCAAAAAAAATATAGCCATGCACCTCGTTATTTGAAACTTACTGCTGAAGATGCTGTTTACAACATTTTACATAATACCCCCAAAACGGATGCAGAGAAAGCAAAAAGACATGTATTGAATCTTTTAGTTCAAAATGAACCTGGTGTACTCAGTAGATTATCTGGTGTTTTAGCTGGAAGAAATTTTAATATTGAATCTTTGGTTGTGGCGAACACAGAAGTTACTGATTTGAGTAGGATGACCGTAGTTTTTAAGGGTAAAAATGTTCAAATTGAACAAGCTAGAAGGCAATTGGAAGATTTGGTAAGGGATTTATTAATTGTAATTGAGATTTTGTATTGATCTGTTACAAAATAAGGTTCCTGTTTGGGCTGTATTAGATTACACTAATACAAAATTGATTGAACGTGAATTGCTGTTGATTAAAGTATCCATCTTGGGTCCAGAGCATTTACACGAGCAATTGCCTACTACTAAGTTAGATAAAGATGTGGAATATGTCGACGAAAAATTGAATGCTGTTGAAGAGGTAGGATATAGAAAATTGTATTATATTTATATATACTCACCATTGGTTACAGACTCCTGAGGAAACACCATCAACCGCTCTTAGACACACTTTTGATCATTTACGTGCTGTTACAGAATTAACTCGCTTATTTGAAGGCAAAATTGTTGATGTTTCTAGCGATTCTGTCGTAGTTGAAGTCTGTGCTAAACCTGAGCGCATCACATCCTTTATGAGACTTTGTAAGCCGTTCGGGATTATTGAAGCTGCCAGAACTGGTGTTATGGCAATGCCTCGTGCTCCTGTCCATGATCAATATGGAGTTCACGCTGAGAATCCCTCCCAAAGAGAAGAGGACGAAGAGGATGAAGTCGATCATAGCGCTCTCCCTCCATCCTAATAAGAGACATTCGCTATGCATATATAATCAAAATTTTTTTTGAAATTTAATATTGCTTTATTCTACCAAATACTGAATTATTGCTTAACATCTCAAAAAAAACTGTATTGGCTTATTTCTAATATAAAAACTTCAAATAAAAAGTACTATAATTTATACAAGATGCTAAAACCTAATATCAATATATTAAAGTGAGTTTAGGTACAGAAAACATTATAAAACAAATTTTTAAACGTTAAAATTGAAACAAAAAATCGATAAATACGCTTTTTTCAAAAGCGGAGATAATTGATGCAATGAAAGAGATTTAAAAAAATTGTTTGCATGGCTCAACCCGTATAGTATAGCTTTCATAGATTAGATACAAAAAATAAAATATGAGAGCATACTTGGGATGTTATAAAATAATATCATAAAGAAAAATTCAACTTTCATGCCCCATCAATTAAAAAAAAAATCCCCCCTCTTTAAATACTATTATTGTTGGCTTTTTTACAAGCCAATAATAACAGCAAATTGAACTATTTAATGTATTAAAATGATAAATTAGGCATTGCAGAAAAACTCTATGTAACGGATAGAAGGCATTTAAGTCTATATATTAACTTTAAAGCCCACTTTTTGTAGAATATCATTGAAAAAAAAAAAAGATAATTTAGTCTATATACATTCTAGAAATTCATGTCTATATTGGATGGTTGGGGACACACAAAGGTTAATTTCACTTTTGATTTTAATGCTTCTAGTATCTGGAACAGTACAAGTACTGAAAACTAATTATACTGTCTTGTTTAATTGATTTTTATTAAACATATTTAAAATTTTGGACTAGGGTATTACATAATATATCGAAAACATGTTTAAAACTTGAAGCTCAAAGATGATCTAATGAGAATGCTGAAAAAAAATCAGAACTACCAAAAAATTAGTACTAAATCCCACTTAGTCAAAGAACAGGATATGTTTAGTTTGTACTCTTCGGTCTGCATTACAGACAAACACAGTTCAGAAAATATTGTTATTGCATATTGTGTCAAGAATAAAGCTGGTGTTTTACTGAGAAACAACAAGATCTATCAAATAAAATACATTTTAGGTTGTGAAATTTACACAATCTTTATTGTTACCAAAGAGGAAAGTTTACATTCACATGCACTTTATATTTGATTGGCTGAATTCAAGCTTCATTCTTGCTGTCACCTTTGCCGCACTTTTTTTTTTAAAAAAAAAAAAAAAAAAAGTATATATAAATATCCTTACACAAAAAATTAACAAAAAAAAAAAAAAAACCTCTAATTTTCTGCAAGATATACATATTATAATGACTGTAGCCTTGGAAGAATATGCATCAGCGAAGCTCAACTTGAGCTCAACTCCCAAGTTTACTGATTTAGAAAACTGGCGATTAAAGGTGGATGAAGGTAGACAAACTTGGCATTATTTGTCAACTGATGAAGAACGTAAATCTTGGCCACAAACTATTTGGGATAGATATTCTTTAGGTCTTCCTCTTGTATGTAAATAACATCTGACTTAATCTAAATATTGATTTTTTCTTTATTGAATTATAGAATGTTCCTGAACTCGAGAAACCTACAACGCCACTAGAATCTGCTCGTAATGGTTTCGAATTTTATAGACGTCTTCAAACAGAAGATGGTCATTGGAGTGGAGAATATGGTGGGCCCATGTTAGTATTAGTAAATTAAAGACAAATCACAAGAAATTAATTAATTTTGATCTGAAATCAATAGGTTTTTGATTCCTGGTTTTGTTATTACTTATTATATCACTGGAACACCTATTCCCGAGGCAAAGCGTCTCGAATTAATTCGTTATATACTCAATAGAGCAGAAGTTAATGATGGTGGATGGGGTATTCATATTGAAAGTGTCTCTACTGTTTTCGGTACAGCATTGAATTATGTTGCTCTTCGTATTTTAGGTCTTGGACCTGATCATCCTGCCTTGGTCAAAGCTCGTGGAACACTCCATAAGCTTGGTGGTGCAAGTGCTATTCCCGCTTGGGGTAAATTCTGGTTAGCTGCTTTAGGTGTCTATGATTGGAAAGGTATAAATCCCGTTCCTCCTGAACTATGGGCCCTTCCAAAGGCACTTCCTCTTTGTCCTGGTAACTGGTGGGTACACACTCGTTTAGTTTACCTACCAATGGGTTATATTTATGCTCGTAGACTTAGTGCACCTCTTACTTCATTCACTCAATCTCTACGTCAAGAACTTTATACTGAGCCTTATGATTCTATTCACTGGGATAGTCAAAGAAACAATGTTGCTAAAGTTGATTTATATACCCCTCATTCCAAAATTATGGATGTTATCAACTATGGATTAACATACTATGAATCTTTTGCATCCAAAGTACCTTATTTTAGAAATTATGCTATTAAATTGACATTGGATCAAGTCAAAATGGAAGATGAAAACTCATGTTTTCAAACTATTGGCCCTGTATCTAAAGCTATGAATTGGCTTGTTAGTTTTTACGAACACGGTAGAGAATCTCGTGAGTTCAAGCAACATGTTGAAAAGAATGCTGATTTTATGTGGATGGGTCCTGAAGGTATGATGGTGAATGGTACCAACGGTAGCCAACTTTGGGATGCAGCTTTTATTGCTCAAGCCTGCGTAGAAGCTAAACTTGCTGACAATTCAGAATATCGTGAAAATATGATTAGATTACTTGAATTTATTGATATTACTCAAGTATGTTATTGATGTAATTGTTATTGTTTTCAAATTAATTAATTCTTTATTAGATTCGTCATAATCCTACAAAATGGAAGGAATCTTATCGTCAAATAACACTAGGAGCTTGGCCGTTTAGTACAAGAGAACAAGGTTATACTGTATCTGATTGTACTGCTGAAGGTATTAAAGCAGCCATTGCTTTGCAAAGTATTTCTGGCCTTCCTACTTTAATTGATATCCCTCGTCTTCGTCAAGCTGTTGATGTGCTATTAACTATGCAAAATTCAGATAATGGTTTTGCTTCATATGAAACTATTCGTGCTCCTCACTTTTTGGAAGTTTTTAATCCTGCTGAAGTCTTTGGTAACATTATGACTGAATACAGTTATCCTGAATGTACTACTGCTGCATTGATGGGTCTTCGTAGTTTTATTAAGGTTGATCCTGAATATCGTCGTGCTGAAATCGATGAGACATGTCGCCGTAGTTTGTTATATATCAAAGATGTTCAACACGAAGATGGCTCTTGGTACGGTGCTTGGGCTATTTGTTATACTTATGCTGCCATGTTTGCCCTTCAAAGTTTAGCAAGTGTTAATGAATACTATGAAACATCTGATCATGCTAAACGTGGTTGTGATTTCCTTGTTAAACATCAAGAAGCTGATGGTGGATGGGGTGAAAGCTACAAATCTTGCGAATTACACGTTTACACTCGTAATGAGAAATCTCAAGTTGTAAACACTGCTTTTGCTGTCAGAGGTCTTTTGGAAGCTAAATACCCTCACAAAGAACCTATTCGTCGTGGTATCGAATTCATTATGAGTAGACAAAAAGCCAATGGTGAATGGCTACAAGAAAGCATTGAAGGCGTCTTTAATAAGAATTGTATGATTTCTTACCCTAATTATAAGTTTTCTTTTACCATTTGGGCACTTGGTCAATATGCCAGTGTCTATGGAGATAGCATTAAAGAATAAAAACCCCTCTATTGTATAATATCATGAAAAAATTGTAACTTTTATTATATATATAACATTTTTAAGCCAGTCTAGACCCTAATATCAATGTAAAAATGATGGTTAAATCCATGTTTAGCTGTATAATATCAAACCAACTTACTTTTTAACAATTTGAACAACATCTTCATCCATAAGAATATGTTCTTTACCAACCTTTTGAGGGTTATGCTTTACTGAAGCACCCCAGACATATGCACATTTGAATTGATCCATAATAGACTTGTGAATACTGTTACAAAAATCTTCGACAGTTGCTTTTTCATGTGTCATAACAACAGGTTGATCGTAATCTGGTAATTGACCCTTGGGCTTGGTGTAAATTCTAACAAGGTTCAATTTATTCCACATAACTTCTAATAATTCATCAAAATTCCATTCGTGGTTGGAAGAAATAGGTACAGCGTTAGGAATCTTGTAAATAAGATCCAATTCTTCAATGGAAATTTGATCAATTTTGTTGAGAACGTAAACGGCGGGAATATAGATACTAAATAAATATTAATAAATTTGATTATTGCAATCAATTTACATATAAGCTTACCGATTGCCTTCAACAACATCGATAAGATCATCAATAGTAGCATCTTCCTTGAAAGAAATATCGGCATTGTGAATACGATATTCACTTAAAACTGCCTTGACTTCGTCAAATGTAATGTTATTAAGAGGAACAGTATTGGACATGGCAATACCACCCTTTTCCTTCTTTTTGAAAATAATAGCAGGAGGCTTCTTATTTAATCTAATACCAAAACCTTCCAATTCCTTTTCAATCAATTTCTTGTGAGTCATAGGTTTGAGTACATCAAGCACAATGAAAATAAGTGAACATGTACGAGCAACTATTATTTAAAATCAGTATATGAAAGTATGTATATATATATCCTTATATCGACTTACCAGCAATAACTTGACGACCTCTACCCTTACCATCCTTGGCACCTTCAATAATACCGGGAAGATCAAGAATCTTTATATAATGTTAATATAAGATCAGATAAAATTGACAATCCCAAAACTTACTTGGAGTTTAGCACCCTTATATTGAACAATACCGGGAACAGTTGTAAGAGTTGTAAACTCATATTCACCTACTTCAGAAGAAGTGCCAGTAAGCTTAGACATAAGAGTTGATTTACCAACAGAAGGGAAACCTATAATCACAAAATCAACGCTCTGCTCTTTTAATCGTAAAAATCTAACATACCAACAAAACCAATACGTGCAACACCAGTCTTTGCAACATCGAAACCAACTAAAACAACATGCATGTTAATTGTAAAGTCAAAATATTTACATGTAAATTAATGCTTTACCACCGGGACCTCCTCCACCACCACTGGAAGGTGTGAGTAAATCACGCTTAAGCTTTGCAAGTTTAGCCTTCAACTGACCCAAGTGAAAGGAGGTGGCCTTATTCTTTTGGGTCTTGGCCATCTCGCTCTACAAAAAAAAAAAAAAAAAAAAAAACCCCCAATAAATATTAATTTGTGTCTATAACATTTACAACAAATGTTGAGTTGCTTGGACTACATACTTCGATTTCCTATAAATTCCATGATTAGATTTTTTTGTTTCGTTTCACGATGCAGATAAACGCGCACTCATACCTTGATTTTATCTACCAACGACATTTTTGCTTATGTATACTTTTGGTGTGAAAAAGAACTACAAGTTAATTGTCCTCTTAGTCAAAAAATCTTTTTAGCACTAAGTCTAAATTTTTGACGCACACACAATTTTGAAAAGCCACAAACAGCATTACTTCATGATACCTGGTTTCATCTGGTCTTCATTAGTCGATTGTGGTAGCGGCCGGACTTTTTCTGGATGAAAATGTGATAGATGCTCTAGTAAAAAAAAAAATGATAAAAATAAGAAAAAAATAAACAAACTACTAAAATAAAAAATATTGAAGTTCATGTTTACTCATATTGTATCTATATATAGCAGTAGCTAGTAAGTTATATCACTGCTTTGTACATAAATATCCTTTGACTTTAGAGTTCACAGGTTTCATTATTATTATTTTCGTTTGAAACACAGACAACAAATAAATTTTAATCTGGAAGCATTCAAGGATTTTTAAATGTATCTGAAATTATACATGTCTTGATCGAACTATTCAAAACTTAATTCGTCATATAGAGCATGTATACAAAGTATTTGATTTTTGTATCTTATCTTTTTATTGATTTACTCGAAGCATTTCTTTTATAATATTTAATTAAAGCTAAACATGAATAATTTTTTTCCTCTCATTAATATTATGGCATGCTTGACTAAAACATTAAATACAGAGCAAATGCATGCAAAATTAATCTTCCTCAAAGTACAAAGCTTTGTTATAACTAAGATATTGAGGTTATATTTTTACGAATTGCAAACATTTGTAGACGAATACTACAATAAAAGTAACAATTAACAAGAAAACGACTACAGTCAAACCTCGATATAAGGTCCCTCAATATAACGGAAACCTCGATATAATAAAGGAGGTTTTTGTATCCACCGAAGACTGGTGGTGGACAAATTTTACAGCTTAAAATTCCTTATTTCGAATTTATATTTAAGGAAATTTTTTCTTTCCACATGTCCCTTATTTTATTATAGTATTATTGGCCCCAAAATTAAAAAAGAACAGTTTTAGGTATAAAAATTTTTTTTACTAGATGTAAATACTGAAAATGTTTTCTAATCTTTTGAGAAAACCCTATTTAGTGTAATTTGATTGCATCTGCATTGTATTATGGTTCTTTTTATATCGTAAGTAGAAATCTACAATATCTTTAAGTATTTTGAAATCTTCATTATTTGTAGCAACAAAGTTTGAAGTAACATAACCTAAACTTGCTAGAAATTTCCATCATTTACAGGAGTAACATCGTTTGTTTCTTCTATATCGTCACTTTTATCATTACCATCATGGATTAAGGATATGGTGTAATTATCTATGATGCCCTCATTCCTTTCTTAAAATTGAAGTTGATCTCTGTTTTAAATTTGATTTAAGGGAGGTTCTCGATATAAGGGACTTTTTAAAAGAAACCACGAGTGCTCCTAAACTGAGGTTCGATTGTTCTGTAGTACGATTAAGTTGTGCAAATCTATATCGAAAATACAATTTAATGATATATCAAAAGTGGATTAATTTAACTTTACAATGATTAACTTTTCGGTCAATATCTGAGATACTCTCATATGAGGGCATTGATGACCTTATGTGCCTATTGGCCATCTCATTTAAGCACATCCATGTGCTCTGAGAGCATACAGGAGGTCAGAGTATGTATGTTAGAATACTTTTTACAACGTTGCCCTAAAGATTGCATCAGAAAACCCCTTCAAAGAACAAATTTACTACATATCAGGCTCGAATTACGAGGCCTGAATTATCAAACTCCGTTTTATGCGGACTGTATCTTGAAATACCAAAAAAATTACCACAAAATCTACTTTTTAGTTGATAACTCTTGCAATTTTGAAGTAATCTCAAAGAGCAATATTTTAAAACAAATATATAAAGGATGAAAATAATTCTAGCAAAAATCCCAATCTAGCTCATACATTATTTATAAAGCTATTTCCATTAAAAGCATACAAAAACGCAGTTTTGATGGACTATAACTCGAGATAGCAACCGTTTAAACTTACACTTTATTAGCCAAAAATGGTTCTTTTATTTAGTTTTATTATATTTTACCATAAAATCAATTTTGAAAAATCATGAATTTTCCCCTTGTATACCCTCGTCCAAAATTTGACTTCTTCGAAGAAAGCTAATAACTCTATGAAAAATAGAG
Source organism: Mucor plumbeus (assembly GCA_016758945.1). NCBI lineage: Eukaryota > Fungi > Mucoromycota > Mucoromycetes > Mucorales > Mucoraceae > Mucor > Mucor plumbeus. The sequence continues at coordinate 98,873 of JAEPRC010000055.1, forward strand.
CTACAGTGACAAGCAATGCCTCAAATAATAGGTATTTTTTTGCATTATTTGTCTGTGACATTACATTTAAAATTTTATTATAAAAGTATTTTTAAAATCACTCAAAACTAATTTTTATGTTTTTGCTTTTTTTACAACATTTTTGGTGATGAATGTTTTCAATAAATATACCATTAGATACAAATTAAATTTTATGTTGAGGTTACTTAGTAAAGTTAGTCAGGTTACTATACATGTTTGCTGTCAATTTTGCATTTTAAAAATTTAGGATCGTTTTTATCCAATTTTTTCATCATCAGAAAATTTTAGATTTAAACTGCCGCCACGCCTGAGATCTGAGATGTATGAAAGTTCAAAGAAAATTCGCCGAAGTTATGATTTTTTTGTAATGCAATGATATGTAGGGGATGTTTAAATTAGATAATATAGTACTGTAGTTGCAAATGGAACAACTCTACATTATTGTAAATTGAAGCAGGGTAGTAAAATAGTTTTGTTCAATTCAAATACTTTAATTGGATTTACAAAAGTTTCTTGTATATTTATGAGGAATAAGAAATTACATTATTTATTAAATTTAGGGAGAACAAATTGTGGAATATCCTTAAATATTCACAGAAAAAATTATAAAAAACAATAAGAATTCAACTAGATAAGTGTAGGGTTTTATTATCAAGTCAAATTCTAGCTAAGGCCTTATTGTGATAAATAAATGTCCTCTTTATATAGTTTTCACCAGAGAGA